>PVKM010007753.1:0-40673 GCA_004027735.1 Carollia perspicillata | reverse complement strand
AACTCCTTTAACTTGACCTTATCTGGAAAGTACTTTATCTTCCCTTCCATTCTAAATGAAAGCTTTGCTGGATAGAGTAATCTTGCATGTAGGTCCTTGCCTTTCTTTGACTTTGAATACTTCTTTACAGACCTTTCTTGCTGTAAAGTTTCTTTTGAGAAATCAACTGAGAGTCTTATGGGAACTCCTTTGTAGGTAATTCTTTCCTTTCTTCTTGCTGCTTTTAAGATTCTCTTTATACTTAATCTTGGGTAACTTAATGATGATGTGCCTCAGTGGGTTCATTTTTGGATCCAACTTCTTTGGGACTCTCTGGGCTTCCTGGACATCCTAAAAGTCTATTTCCTTTGCCAGATTGGGGAAATTTTCCTTCATTATTTGTTCAAATAAGTTTTCAATTTCTTGGCCTTCCTATTCTCCTTCTTGCACCCCTATAATTCAGATATCGGTACGGTTCATGTTTTCGTAGAGGTTTGTAAGAGTGTCTTCACTTTTTTGGATTCTTGTTTCTTCATTTTGTTTCAATTGGTTGTTTATTTTTCCCTTTTGTTCCTAATAGTTGCTTTGAGTCCTGGTTTACTTCCTGTCACTGTTGGTTTCCTGAATATTTTGCTTTATTTCATTTTGGGTGTCCCTCATTTGTTTTTCATTTTTTGACCAAGGTCAGTCAGATCTGTGAGCATTTTGATTGCCAGGGCTTTAAATTCTCCATCAGATAGGTTGGTAGTCTCCTCATTGCTTAGTTCTGATGTTTTGCTCTCTTCTTTCATTTGGACCATATTTCTTTGTCTTGGCACAGCTGATTAAGTTGTAAGGGGGCAGGGCCTTAGGTATTCACCTGGGCAGGGTTACGCGCTTTGCTGTGCTTGGCGCTGCCTTGGGGGGAGGGGCCAGACAGGGAACAGTGCAGCTGGCCTATCTGCTCTTTCTCCATGGCACTATTCAAGGGACTCTCATGGGAGTTTCTGCCACTGCCGCAACCACTGTAGTCCACAGCCACCTCCCAGTCTCAGTTTTCCCCTTAAGGCAGCCCCTCCCTTGCAGCCCACAGAACTGGGCAGCCAGCCCCGCCCCCACGGTCCACCACCTCACTGTAGGTTTTCTGAGGCAGCCCATATAGCCCACGACCTTACCAGTCTGGTTGTTCTGTTGTTTTTTGTTTTTTTTTTTTTTTTTTTTTTTTTTTTTTTAGTTTCTTGGTTGTCAGAGTTCCATGCAGTTTGATTTTCTGGTCTTTTGGTGGTTTATTGATTTTTGATTGGTTATTATCTTCCTTTTGGTTGCGCGAGGAAGTGAAAGGTTTCTACCTATGCCTCCATCTTGGCTGGAACTCGGTTTTCAGTTTCTTGCTCTTTCTCTTCTTCTGGCACCCCTATGATTCAGGTATTGGGACATTTGGAAATGTCCCAGAGGCTCCTTATTCTGTTCTCGTTTTCTTGAATACCTTTTCTTATTGCTGTTTTGATTGAATGTTTTTTCCTCCCTTGTGTTCCAAATCATTGATTTGATTCTTAGCTTCATTCTCTCCACCATTAGTTCCCTGTGGATTTTTCTTTATTTCACTTAATGCAACCTTCATTTCTGCCTGAGTCTTTTTTATATTATTGCAGTACACAGTGGTTTCTTTGAGCATCTTAATAGCTTGCGTTTTGAACTCTGCATCTGATAAGTTGCTTATCTCCATTTCATTTAGCTCTTTCCCTGGAGTTTTGTTCTGTTCTTTGATTTGGGTCATATTTCTTTGTTTCCTCAGTTTGGCAACTCCTCTGTGTTTATTTCTATGTGTTAGGTGGAGCTGTTTTGACTCCCTTAGTAGCATGGCCTATGTAGAAAAGGCACTGCTCTGGATGAATGTGGCTTCTTCAAATCCTCGGTTGTCAGACTTACTTAAAGCTCGATTTTCTGATGAATCTGGGTGGTGTTTGTTTTGTAATTTTTGTTGTAGTTGTGCATAGAGGTAAAGAGTGTTTACCTATGCCTCCATCTTGGATGGAAGTCTCTTAGTATGCCCATGGCCAACTGGCTGGTCCAGGCCCTGTTATTCTGCTTTCAGTCTTAAAAAGTTATTCATGAGAGGTTTTGGAAGTCATGGCATAGAAAACCCTGTGGTCTTTTAAAGGTGGAAAAAAAAATGGCTGTTTGGTATAATAATTCTTGCAAAACAGTGAAAGAAAGGACTGTAGTTTTCCATAGAATAATGATGGCCACCTAATCCAGTTCTTTCCACAAGATCGGTAACAAGAGCAAAGAACACCACTTTCCTGCAGGGGCTCTCCCTTTCCTTCAGCATACTAGAAGTCTGTAGAGTTGATTGAAAACTTCAATTTATATGCAAATAGTGAAGTAACTGAAGTCTGCAGAGCCAGCTCTGGAGCTCATGCTGAAGTGAAAAGCTAAAGACTGCATGGAAAAGAGGAGAGGATAGTGGGGGCCTTGGCTAGGGTTGACCAGTAGTGGTGAAATACAGATGAAATTTCCTCCAGAAAGAGAGTCTAACCCTGATTGGGAAATATTGAGAACATGTCTGAACCCTATGCATAGAGTGCTGTCTATTAAAGAATCCAAAGAAAGGAAGTGTCTTATGACTATTTGGGATAAGAATTAGCATGGCAGTCTTGGGAAAGTATTGTTTCTGAGAGAGGAGACTGAGAGATGATTTGGGAGGACATACCATCCCCTGGAGGCTTGATAGTGAAGAAAGAAGAAAGTAGAAATTAAGGCTAACACCCTCCCTAGTCCTTATACCTTACCTTCTGTCAAACTGTTGCAGGAAAATGATGACTCAGACGATGTCTCGGGGTACGAAGTGGTAATTTATTTACGCATGCGGACCCAGAGGAGGCAGTCTCCAAATTCTGGGCCCTGAGCAGAAGCTGGAGCTGCTTATATTATTACTGTTAATGCGGGAGTGAAAGGCTATGTGACGCAAGCAGGGAGTTACAGAAGCGGAATGTGGAAGTTATCTGAAACCCAGAAGCGAGGCGGGGGAGGCTAGGCTAGCCACAGGGTGGCAAGGCACGGCATGTTATTTTTCTGTTACAAAACAAGAAGGTAATAAATCAGAAGATAAGCCAGTCTCTCCCAGTTATAATGGCACTATACCTGTATTAAAGAAACTACTTCATTTATTCTTAAAGGAAAAAAGTACTGTAGAATTAAGAAATCTACTAAGTCATCCAAAACCCTCACACCTGCATTTATAGCATCTTCTGTTTGCTGATCCAAGCAAATTTGGGCATTTCAAAGTGAAGAGAAAACAAAATAGAAAAGCCATGAAAAGGTTATTATCGGAAGAAACAGAATATGTGAATAAAAACATTTTAGCTGATGAAATTGCCCCTTTGCACCCAAAATAAAGTAGAGGAAGATGTAACACAGTATTCCAGTTTGATGTAAAAATTTTAAACCAGCATTTTCAGATATGAAAAAATACTTTAAATTTAGAAATTTAACAACTCAGAAAAAATGGCCGAAGAAGAAGAGGTTGGAAAACAAAAACTAACCAAACTCACAAATGAAATTCAAGCAAAATTAATCATCTCAGAAATGAAAATGAAATTTTAAGGTTTCCTAGGGAGAGTGGATTTAACTGAGAATATAGTCAAACCTTGGTTCTTGACATCTCCCATCTTGAATCAAGTTGTTCACAGAAAAACTGTCTTGGTTGTTGAACAAAATTTTGGTTCTTGACCCAAGAACCCTTTTGTGCTGATACCTGTGTGATTAGTCAGATGTCTCTCAGGTGACTTAACAGCGGAGAGGATGCATAAGTATGAGTATGATTCAGTTTTAGAACAAATCACTTCTTGAACAGTCTTCCAGAATAAATTAAGTTCAAGAACAGAGGTTCCACTTATATAATATAGGATAGGATATCGAGGAGGGAAATGAAAACCAAGAGGACAAACCTAAAGACATAAAAAGTAATCAAGTAGAAAGTAATAAATATTACAGGCAAAGAAGATTCAATATATGTATCATTGGAATTCTTGAAGAAATCAAATAAAACAATGGACATGAACTATACTTCAAGAAAACTTTTCCAGAAGTTAAAAGACAACTCTATATATTAAGGGGTTCATCTCTCCATTTGACCCACAACGGTCAATTCTGAGACTGTCCTAGTCGTTATTTTGTAACAAATTACCACAAATTAGTAGTTTAAAACAAGGAACATTTATTATCTTATATTTCTGCATGTCAGAAGTCTAAAATGAGTGCATAGGATTGCGGCCATTCTGAAGTGTTTAGGGAGAATTGGTTCTTTGTTTTTTTTTAGCATCTGGAGGCTAGCTGCATTCCTTGGCTTGTGCTCCTTCCTCTGTTTTCCAAGCTAGCAATGTAGCATTTTCTTTTGTCTTTGAACTGCTGTCTTTTTTTTTTTTTTTTAAGAATCCTGTCATTGCATTGAGTTTCTTAGATAATTAGAATAATATCCCCATCTCAAGATCCTCTGAATTCCCTTTTACCATGTAGGGTAGCATTCCCAGGGTCCAGGGCTTGTAGCATGAACATCTTTAGGGACTATTATTCAGCCTACTGCAGAGATTGTTTTATACTTTTCACTTTAAAAATAAATATTAAACAGAAAAAAAGTCTCTGAGCTCCCAGGCAGAAAGGTAAGTTCACTTACCAAGGAAAGCAAGTCTCTGATAAAGACAAGTGGAACAACATTTTCAAGAAACTCAAGGAGAGAGGAGTTTCTTCAGGTAAGGAATTTTATATCCAGCCAATCTGTTGTTCAAGTATCAGGGCTGTAGAAAAACAGTTTTAAAAATATAAGAACTCAAAGAACACTAAGTTCACAAACCCCTTCAGAAGAGTCTTCTACTGACAATGTCAATGCAACAGAGATGACTGGGGAAAACTACCAAAAGGATTTATGGTGAGCACTAATTTAATTAATTTTAGCTCAAAACTAAAAGATGGGGGGAAAGGTTGAAAGAATACAATATATACATTACATGTTCCAGCAGGGTAGGAATAACACAGTTTCAAAGTTAAAAAATGCAAAGAAGAGGGAGAGAGAAAGGACGAAGGAGAACAAACTCATTGATTATTGGAAAACCAAGATAAGGGTACCAAAAAAATTCAGAAGTTAAAACTATGAAGAAGCCACATATCTATCTGTATCCCTTTCACTGTTTTCCTAACCACACAGATTTTCTGACCTATTCTCTGTATCTTTTTTCAAAAGTGGTCAAATATGTACGTATGCATCTTTATATGTGCAAAAACATCTTCCCTTTGCAATCTGCAATAATATGTAATCTGCAGTATGCTTTTTTCACGAAAATGTATAGAGCACAGAAATAAGCGTAGCTGATCTGACCTGTCTCACTGAAGCATTCTGAGAACCTTTTACTTTAATGGGTGAATTATAGTCATTTGTATTTATTTATATAAAGTATATATGTATTGCAACTTCGTCATGTTAATTTGCTGAATTTCTTTATGTGGTTATTTTCTTTGTCTTTTTTTAAAAAAACTTTTGTAGTTAGAACAGTTTCCATTTTGATTCCAACTGGTTACCTTTCTACTCATACTATACATAATGCCCATAGTCCCCTTATTTTCTCACAATGTGGCATAAAGGACCAGTGAGACTTTCCATCTAAGACTGGTGATATCTACTGATACATTTGAAAGTGTTTAAATTGCTTCCGGTTAAATGGCTTGCCCATTTCTCTCCCAATATCCCTGACCTCCTTTATTCATGTAAAATAACTTTTATTAAATTAAAAATAATAACCACATATTTTCTATTTTCTATTTGAGATTAAATACTTGGAATAAGCAGAAGAAAAAGAATAGTCATAGAAGGCTAGATTCTGACTCAACAAACTGTTGTCGGAATGTGTGTTGATTTTTTATAGCTTTTATAAGCAGCTTGGACAATTATGATTTCTAGCCTACTGTTTCTTTTTATTAATTTAATTTTTATTTATTGAGTTTTAGAAAGAGTGAGATTAATTTTTGTTGTTCCACTTATTTATGCATTCTCTTGTTGGTTCCTGTATGTCCCACTACTGGGGATCAAACCCTCAACCTTGGCATACTGTGGTGATGCTCTAATGAACTGAGCTACCTGGTTGGGGTTTGAATTCTAGCTTATTCTATCTCAATTAATACAGTTGTACTCTATGACTCTGACTCACCTCTGGGAATTAATAGTTTGTATTTATTTAGAACATTGATGGACTTGCTTAGTCAAAGCAACACTTCGTAGCTTTGTAACCTTTGTCAAATTAGTTAACCCCTTTGACTCTGAGTTTTGCCATTTGTAAAAAAAAAAAACTAAAGAATAAATGAAAGTCTATCTCATAAGGTTATGAGGATTAAATAGGATATGTTAAGAGCTGGGTTACTAGTAGACAGTTAATAAATGTTATAATATCCTCTCTTCCCATTGTCCTTTGAGAGATTAAACAACAACCTTAAATGGGTAATTACTATGTAAGAAAATAGTATTAATTTAAACTGTCTCAAAGCCTAGGTTATAATATTGTAACTGGTAAAAATTTATTTTTATTTCCATTTATAAAAAGTAAGAAAGGTGAAAATGCCTTCTAATCTGTGACGTGCCATCAAGTAACTGTGAGATGGAACAAATGATCTATTTTTTTAAAGATTTTATTTATTTGTTTTTAGAGAGGGGGAGGAGAGGGAAAAAGAGGGAGAGAAACTTTGATTGGTTGCCTCCTGAACATTCCCCTACTGGGGACCAAGTTGCCCTTACTGGGGACCAAATCTGCAGCTCAGTTATGTGCCCCAACCAGAAATCAAGCAGCCAGAATGCAACTTGCAACTCCTCGCCTTGCAGGACAGTGCCCAACCTACTGAGCCACATGGGTCAGGGCTGGAAATTATCTATTTTGAAAGTCAGCTTGTCAGACTAGGTTTACTCTTCACATAGGTTACTAGTAACCTATCAAAATTTCCCTTTTTCTGTATTCCTAGAATTTTCAGCCATGCTTACAGATTTGAGAAACTATTTAGTTTTATTTAGTGTATTTAATTGTTCTAGCATTTTCTTTACAATTAGCATTTTAAGAGCTTTATTAGAGAGTTTTAAAGTCAGAGGAAGTCCTTACAGATCAATGCATCTTATTGTCTTAGTTTTTGATGTGAAGGTTATTGATTTATTCAAGGTCATACAACTAAATCTTTGGTCTCCTAGGGCAGTTTTTTGGCTACACTATGGTATGTTTTCTTGTGAACCGGACTTGACATATGTTAATCACTTCATAGTCCTAGTAATATTTGGGGCTGTTTACTAGTTTTAATTGTGCCCTGGCTGGTGTGGCTCAGTGGATTGAGTGCCACTGGCCTGTGAACCAAAGGGTCGCCAGCTTAATTCCCAGTCAGGACACGTGCCTGGATTGCAGGCCAGGTCCCCAGTAGGGGGCATGTGAGAGGCAACCACACATTGATGTTTCTCTCCCTCTCTTCCTCCCTACCTGTAAAAGTAGATAAATGATATCTTTTAAAAAATATTTTTAATTGCAAGTAAGATCACAATGGGGCAGTGGAAATAGCATGAACTCTGCAGACACCAGAGTTCTGATTTCAGTTCTAGCAACTTGACTTGTGGGCCTCAGTGTCCTGATACAATGATGCTTATTTTAAGAACTGTTATTGATTAGACATAGTGTAGAACAATTGTTATTTAATATGGTAACTGGAACATTGGGTGTTTTACTGAATGACAGGTAATATTATTTATTTGTTGATACCTTTTGGTAGCTTTACAGTTATGCTCAGAGAAAAAGTTTTTAAAATAATTAGTATGTGGGTATTGTTATATAAGTTTATGTTCTGATATACTCTGTGATTTTGTGGAGGTACAAACATATATATTGCATGCATGTGTTCTGTTTATAGGGAAATTGAATCTATTTTGTACATAAATTTTAGTTTTTCTAGGACTCTGTTTTAAGTATGGTATATTGATTTTGTATATTTTCAACCCATTATTGCTTTTCTCTTTTCTTTCAGTTCACAGTGGGAAAAGCTACAGAAAGATGATGCAGATCCAGGACAACTGGAAGGTATTAAGAAAATATTAAGACTATCTTATTACTAATAAACAAGATACTGAGGTTAATACTACAGATAACATCAGTCAGAAGTGTTATAAAAGTAAATTTACTTTGTAAGCTATGCTGATATGTTAAGTGAAGCTCCAACTTAATAGGAGGTGGTAAAGTTCGTATACCAGTTTTCTGTTTTCTGAATGTTGGAGTTTTGTCACACAAAAATTATGTAGTTTCTATTTTGTTAAATGCTTTTGTTAAAACAATTACATGACAGTTTCATCTTGGTATGTATAATATATTTTGTGAGTTTTATGGAATAAAATTCAATTTTATGTTAACCCAGTTTGTGGGATACATTTCAGTTGGTTATGTTTTAAAAGCTTTGTGTTTTTGTTTTCTTTAAAGAAACTGTTACTTTGGTTTTATCCCAGTAGAACAGGGATGAAGTAAAGTTTTTTTACTTAAAAAAATAATTTAAAATATTCTTATTTAAAAAATAGATCAGTGGCTAGTTGTTGAGGGAACTGGTATGGAATGAAGTAGTACTGAGATTGCATTTTTTCTGTTTTGGTTTCTCAGTGCTCTGGATGTTATACAAGTGAGTTTTAGGTGTGCATTTTAATGGAAATAAATAGATGCTGGAGTTAGAAAATCTGCAATAACTGGTCTGCAGTGCTCCCTAATTGTGTGATGTTGAGCCCAACTCAGTCAGTGTCTTCACCTGAAATGGGAAAAATATCTAGCTTTGAGTTACTGCAAAGATTCAGATATACTTAGCACGATGTGTGATGCCTACTGTATTTTCAGTAAATATCAGATTCCTTCTTATGAAAAAATCAGTGCTGCTTAAGTGACCCAGTTGTTTTATTTATCCATTCATTCATTATTTCCTTTGTGAAAGGCACTGTAGGGTTACAAAAAAGATTAGACATGGCTCCTTCAGTGAACAGTATAGCTTGGTAAGAAATATACTTTCAGTATAGTATACTGAAATACTAAATACATGGGCTGTAAGTGAAAACCACAAAGTAGGAATTCATAGTAGCAGAGACAGATTTTTCCATTTTGGTATGCTAGGGGATCATCATTGAAAGTTAAATGGAGGGTGTGGCTTTGAAGGGTAGATTGTGTAGGATTTAGACTTCAGAATAGGAGGAGCCAAACAAAAATAATAGAATGAGCAAAGCATATCAGTAATAAACACTACCACCACCACCATCATTATCATGGTACTTGAAGCTCAAGGAGATGGCCGTTTTGATGAGATAATGCCATATGGAAGTCAAAAGATAACTGAGAAAAGATGAGATACTTAAAATCTAATAGTAGCCTGTTAAATACCCTTATAAAAGTTTTTCGTTGTATAGGTCTCTCGACATACACTCACGTGGAACTTCCGTATTACTCTAAGTTTATTCTAATTGCTGCATACCTTGCTTCATATAATCCAGCAAGAACTGACAAGAGGTTCTTCCTAAAGGTAATACTTACTTCTTTTTTACTTTGTTAGATCCCATGAATAGTTTGAAATTTTTCAATACCTGTAAATGTCTAAGGGGCAGAGATTATAATAAGAAACTACTAAATATGTAATTAGGACTCATCCTCTAAAGGCTTTAAATTATGATCACAAGCTAAATAGGAAAAATAGTTTCACAGAAGAATTCAAGTATACCTGAGGTGGTAATTCTAGATTTTACACATACATATGATTTTGTTTGAAGTGTGAGAGATGGGAGTAATTGCAGCACAACTGCTACAACGTTGTGCACGCTATACATCATTATCTAGAACATTTAGGAACCTCTTCTGCACATATATTAGCTGAAGAAATCTCATTTTAGAATTCTTTTCTTTTTGAAAAACTAATATGCAATTTTATTTATTATTAAATATATTTGTAATAAACTTATTTATTTATTTTTGCCCATCTCTGTCATCTTTCATTTCATGAGGGCAAGGACCACATCTATTTTTTTCCTATTATTGAATCCCAAGTGCTTAATTAAATGTTCTTAATTAAGTTTT
Organism: Carollia perspicillata; assembly: GCA_004027735.1. Taxonomy (NCBI): domain Eukaryota; kingdom Metazoa; phylum Chordata; class Mammalia; order Chiroptera; family Phyllostomidae; genus Carollia; species Carollia perspicillata. The sequence continues at coordinate 30,606 of PVKM010007753.1, read as the reverse complement.
TTTTTTTAATGAATTAACAGCCTGCCTTAAGGGATGAGTAAAAACCCATTTATCTTTAGAATTTTTGTTTTTATAAAAATAAATATGCTATAATAAACCAATATAATAAGTTCTTTTAGGAAGTATCACTATTTTAAAAGCTTTTTCTTTATATATATAAGTAATCTACACAACCAAAATCTCAGTCAAATCAGGCTAAAATATGTTGATATTTTAAGGTGATAAGCAGAATAAAATAAAAAAGTTTAAGATACATAAATTAGTGTTATCCATGCCATGTTTTAAACAAATTGTGTTTTCTGGTTTTGTGGAATACTATCTTTTTTTAACTTTAAAATTATTTTCCTTAATTTCAGCATCATGGGAAAATTAAGAAAACCAATTTTCTAAAGAAACATGAAAAGGTATTCACATTTTAATTTCTGTAAGGAAAAATCATGAATTTAGGATATTATGGGAAGTGGATAATGCATGCTTCTATCTGTCAGTTGGACATAAGTTATTTGTATTGCTACAGTACCATTATAATACAGTACTAGTATTTTGCTATGTTGAATACTGTAATGAAGGTACATTCAAGGGAGGTGGTACTAGAGATAAAAATTGACAACTTTTTCTAGTGAATTAATAGATGAAAAAGGTCGCCCTGGAGTTTTTAATTAAACACAGAAGATTTTCCTCTTTGAAACATCCGTAAAAATGGCACTGAAGAAATGAAAAGGTAAATATATAAGAATAAGCAGATGAGAGACCCACAAAATTTGGACTTGCATTGTACATAGATATACAGGTGACTAAGCAGACCAGAGAGGCTGAATGAAACCTAAACCCCACTGCAAGCTGGTTCAATCTGAGGAATCTGGAAATGCATAGGAATTAAAGGCACTGAGTACCTTTGAGGGTGGAGGTGTGGGGAAAGAAGAAGTTTAAAGGAGCATTTTTGTTCCACTTTGTATATCTAAACCACTGCTGCCTCTGTTGGCAGAAGATGAAGACGTTTGAACTATAAACTTGGCACTATAGAAGCTGTGACTTTTGTTTCTTACTCTTACTCTTAAAAACTCAGGATATACTTCTAAATTGATAGTGTTTTCTTAGGGTTTTGAAGACATTGTTTTACTGTCTTCTGGCTTTAGTGTTCCTGCTTTAAATAGTCCGTTTCTTTTTTCAATTTCTTTATCTGTGTTTTCTCTAACTACTTTTAAGTTCTTTTCTCCTTTTCCTTTAATGTTTTTATAGCTTCACTGTTGTGTGTCTGGATTGAAGTTTTCTTTACTTGGAATTAGTTTTGCTTCTTGGATTTAAATAATGACCTTTATTTAGTTCTCATAAATTTTCTGTCATTAACTTTTCAAATATTGCTTGTCCATTCTAACATGTCTTTATGATATACTGATTAGCTATATAGATAAGTCTTCTCACTCTGCCCGGCTTTTTTAAGTCCTTCTCATTCTTCATTCCCTTTGGTCTCTGTATACTATATTGTGAGTAATTTTTTCAGTTCTGGGTTGAGGTGTTTCTTTAGTTTCATCTGTTCTTTGTCTATTTATATTAACTTTGTAGTTTCAGTAATCTTATTTCTAATTTTTAGAAGTTTTATTGGTTCAAGTTTTTTCACTTTTACACTTTTTCTAGTAATATTTTTTAGCCTAAATACACCTACTTTATATTCTGTATCTTACTCCGTATTAGAAGTCGTTGGGGGTCTAATTCTGCATTTTCCATTTTTGCTGACTCATGCACTTATGCCTTGTTTATTGAACATTTTGTTATTTTTAGATGTTTGCTCAACTTTATCTTTAGAAGTTTTGAGACCTGAGGTGTGCTTATTTAAAAAGGTTTTACATTTGCTTGCGCAGGCACTCAGGAACACCATTAACCTGGGATCATTTGAAATTCAGTTCTCACCTGGTGATTTTCAGACCACAAGAAGTGTGAATTCTGTCCCCACATCATTGTTAGCCCTAGTTTCTAGTTAAAATTTTCAGGGAAGACTTTTTTCCTCCCTTCACACCATGCCAGAGTCTGGAAGGGAATTTTTATTAATAAATCCATTTGCTTCTGATGGAAAGATTTTCCTAGTATGCCCTTTAACTGAGATATCTTTAATTAGGCTTTCCATCATAGGCAGATTATTGGTTTTGTACCCTCTTTTATACATTTGTGACTGCTTTGGATCATAAAGGGTTGGTAAGAGAGTGTTTAATAGCTAGACTGGTCAGAGAATGATTTGTGGTCGGGCTTGCATTTGGGTGCTCAGGAATGGTGAGGATTAGGTATGCAGTGATGGGAGAGGAAGACATTTCAGTTGATGAAATGAGTTATGCCAAGAAGCAGATGTGAGGAAGTGTAGGGTATATAAAATAAATAATGAAATATAATTGGCTGTCATGTATGGTGAGTTTCAGAGAAAAGTCAACTGCAGTAAAATTGTGAAGGAATATCCTCAATTGACCAATTTCTTAAGGGAAGGAAGCCCCTATTCACCTCTGTGTCTCAGCACTTGGCGATATTTGATGGTTGTTTATTGAAAAAAAAATAAATTTAATGAATGAATGAAGAAAATTAAAGAATGAATATAAAACTAAGATTTTTATTTTTCAGACAGAGACTCATTTAAGAAATTTGAGGAGGGAGATACAGAGTGATGATGAGTGAGGACTGTGAAAGGGCTGGCACTTTCGGCCATCCATGTAGAATGGGTGGATTTGTACAAAGCTGGGTAAAAGGCAGTGTTGATGACTGAGGGAGCTGTCTGAGCGAAGACATCATGAAGAAAGATGTCTCTAGTTCTAGATGAATTCTAGTTCTTCTGATGTTATTCTTAAATATGACTTTTATAGTAGTGGCCTCTTTTGTCTTTGTTTCATGTTTTAAAATCTGAACTTAACTGAAAGCTCCCTGTGTTAGACACTGGATACTACACTGGTATACTAGTGTACCAATATTCCAGTTAGACCCTGGAACCCTGGGCTGGAGGGCCTGGTGTGGGGCTGGTGTGGGGCCTGGTGTGGGCCCACCCCTTGCTCCTCAGGGGGCACCCCTGCAGCCAAGATAGTCCTCCCAGTTTTTATTTACCACACATAGTTGAGGAACCAGCTCATTTGTGTCTCTGCCCGTTTCACAAGTCTTGATGTGGCTGCCTGTTTAATTCCTTGTTGTGGGACTTCCATTCAGCCAGTTTTCAATGATGGTTGTTCCGTCGTTCTGTTGAATTTTGATGTGATTGTGGGAGGAGGTGCATATCCCATTTGTTTGCCTATCCCACTATCTTGATGGGAAGTTCAGTGCTGTGTATTGTTTATGGACACGTATATAGTATAAAAACTGTCATGATAGTGATAAAAACACCAAATTTGGATAGTGGTTTCTTTTATACAGGGAAAGAGAGAATTGGATGTGAGAGGAGTGAAAAGGAGCTTCAGCTCTTATCTGTAATGTGACCTAATGTTTTATTTCTTTGTACTTTTATTTCTTTGTATTGCATGTTAAGGTTTGATAAAATTTGAGGTTTCATTGGTATTAATTGTGTTATTGTTACTTTCTAAATGTTTGAAGTAGTTAATGATGAAAACATATAAAGTTTAAGACTTGCAAAATATTTTCTGAGCTATGTTTTAGATATAAATAGCTGAGGTAAATATATCTTCATTTTGTAATTCCAAGTAGATGTTTTCCTCTACAGTCATTCTTTTAAGAAATAGTTATTTTCATGCATGCAAATGTAGCTTCTCATTTCATTTGCCATTGCTAATATAAAGTACTTAAGCACTTACATTGCAGTTTTCTAATGACAAGTAATTGTATCACATGATTGTGTATACCAGTATGAACATTTTACAGTCATTAAACTTTTTATGACTTTTACATTGTTTTAAGCCAACAGCTTATTCACAAATTATGAAGTGTTTTACTAGTTTTCTAATGTAGTATTTACATTATTATAACTGATGTTTTTTGAACTGTTATGTTGAATGAGTGTATTTTCCAGTCTGTTGCACAAAGCCAAATGGTGAGAAGAAAGTAGTAAGTTCTAGGCTAGGAGTTAGGACCTTGACCCTGGTTTTTGTTATGTACTATCTTTACTAATGACGTGTCTAAGTCACTTAACATCCGGTTACAACAGCAAAATAGAGGTGATGTTTAGGTCTAGTCTGGATGACTTGTGAGTTCTTTAATTAATATTTGTTGATGCTAAGTCAGAAAATCTTGAGGAAAGTGCTTAGGGGTTAGTTATGATTGTATCAGGTAAAGTTTTTACATAGGGACTGAAAGTTAGATTTGGTAACATCTTTGGGAAACTATAGGACATAAATATTTTGTTATTGGGTATTTATAGTACAGAAAGTGAGTCCTCTGCTATAAGAAGAAAATCCATATTCTTTTTTTCTTACAGACAAGCAATCATCTCCTCGGACCAAAAATGTTTCCACTAGATAGATTATTAGCAATATTATATAGTATTGTGGACAGCAGAGTTGCTCCAACAGCAAATATCTTTTCCCAGGTAAGTTTTGTGACAAGTTATTATCTATCATCTTTATTTTTATGGAATTTTTCAGGTAATATAGTTGGTAGAGTCCTAGGCATTTAGAGTTTTGCTCAATGGGTGTTACTGTTTTAACTATGTAATGAAAATTTGTTCTTGGTAAGTAATTGAAAATTCCCAATCTTTAGGGTATCACTGAATTTCCTTATAACTAAATGATTAAAAACAGCTCAGTATTACTGGATTTTTTCCTGTTTTTAATAAAGGAATTTTTAAATTATGATTATAATAATCTTGATTAAACAAACAAGTAGCTTTGTGATTATGAATTATAATGTAGAAATATAATTTAATGAAAACAAAAGTTTAAAACACTTTTTTGCAAGGAAGTAATATTCTTATTCCTAACATATATTCCTTTCAGGTTCATAGTATGCACTTTTTTTAAAAGTGCTTCTATTTCTAGAATGATTAAGTTCTCAAATTTTTCACTAGATGGCAGCAGTAGTATTAAAAATAGGAACCATGACATATTTAATAAAGTTGATTTTTTGGTTGCTATTTTTAGAAAAACCTCTTTATTAGAAATATAGTTGTAGTATTTCTTAAATGATCTAGAAAAACAAGAAAAAGCAAATGACACAACTAGTATTTATTGAAGAGCAAAGTCGCATGAGATGTTGTGAGGATTTTGTTTTATGTATAAGTTTTTAGGTTGAGGAGTATGTAAATAATAGCACTTGCATTTTCATTCACTGCAAATAAATTTGATTCTTGAATGGATGTTAGCCATTGTAATCTAGTGTGCGGTAGTAACTTTTAATTCTTCATTTAACTCCACATTTAAGTTACATAATTTTTATGTCAGCATTTATAGAAAATTTCATCTTCCTTTACAGTGTCTTTGAAAGGAGGTAATGTAGTCATTTATTAGGTTATACATCTAACTAACTAATAGGTAGATAGATTGGTAGCCTTAATGCCAATAATTAAAAAACTCCAATTCAGACTTAATCTGCCTTATAGGGATTTTTTCCTATATATTTTTAAAAATGCTTTTCAAACTTTACATTTTACTTAGGTTTCTTCATTTGATACCTAGAGTTTTTTGTCTGTTTTTGCTATTGCAATAACTGTAAAGTGGGAATTATGAGATTTACTGTAAGGAATTGAGCCTCGGAGAGGTTAAATGATGCTGCCAGTCAATGTGACACATGTAAATCTTTGAGAACTAAGGCCTAAGGAAGGGAGGTACTCCTAAAGTACATGTCATTGAACTTATCGGGTACCCCAAAATGACCTTTGTGGGAGGTACAAAGAAGGATAATAAATGGTTTTCCCTTTTAGAGAGCTTTTAATTTATTCCTGAGGGATAAAACAGGTATATAAAAATAATGTTTTATGGCTGCAAATGAATCCTAGTTAGTGCTTCTGAGAGATTTAGAACAGAGAAATCACTCTTGGATTGGGCAGGATGCAAGGTAGGTGACTTCACAGAAAAGCTGAAAATGAAGCTGAGTTGTAGAGAATGAGTAGGATTTTTTTCTTTAACACTTCTGATTTACATAGTGATTCGTTCTTATTACACGGAAATGAGAAAATGGGTAAATAAAAAGGAAAAATAATACATAAAATTAGCTAACACCTTATTTCCAATAGATAGACTTTTGTAGACTAGAGATTTGTGAAGGGTGGATAATATGACTAAAGGGATAGGATTAGGAAGAAACAAGACACATTTGTGAACTCTCAAGCTGGTTTAATTGAAAAATATGTATATTATGTTGTGGTGGTGGTAGCAGTCATTATTGCAATTCAGTAAGTGGTAATAGTGCTATCGCCACCCATCATACCTTGCTTTTTGGTACCTTACAATTGGTAGGGCATTCTACATTTTATAGTCTTGTCACATAATAAGTTAATCTTTAATGAAAAGAAACTGAAACTCATATGCCTAAGAGATTTGCCCAAGGCTATGTAGAAAATTACCATACTGGTAGCATCCAGATTGAAGATTTTGCAAGCAGCAGGCTTTGATTATAATTAAACAACGTCATCTGTCTTTGTTTTCTTTATCTCCTTTTTACTTTTATTATTGCCCATACTTAAATTGTTTTTTTCAATTACAGTTGACCTGCATTATATTAGGTACAGGTGTATACCCCAGTGATTAGACATTACATAACTTACTAAGTGATCATCCTGATAAATTTCGTACCCACCTGACACTGTATGTAGTAATTAAAATATTATTGACTATATTCCCTATGCTGTACTTTACATTCCATGAGTATTCTGTAACTGCCAGTTTGTACTTCTTAATCCCTTTACCTTTTTCATCCTTCCCTTCTAATAGCTTCCCCTCTGGCAACTGTGAAAATGTTCTCTGTATCTATGAGTCTGTTTCTGTTTTCTTCGTTCACTTATTTTGTTTTTACATTCAGTTGTTGATAGAAATGTATCCACTAAAGCATTCTATCCTTCAAATTTCTGATCTTTTCCGCCCCCTTCTTAAAGAAGACCCTTTAACATTTCATGTAATACTGGTTTGGTGGTGATGAACTCCTTTAGCTTGTTCTTATCAGGGAAGTTCTTTATATGTCCAATTCTAAGTGCTAGCTTTGATGGGTAGAGGAATCTTGGTTGTAGGTCCCCACTTTGCATAACTTTGAATATTTTTTGCTAATCCCTTCTGGCCTGCAAAGTTTCTGTTGAGAAATCAGCTGACAGTCTTATGGGAGCACCCTTAAAGGTAACTAATGGTTTTTCTGTTGCTGCTGTTCAGATTCTCTCTTTGTCTTTAGATTATGATGTGTCTTAGTGTGGGCCTCTTTGGGTTTATCTTGTTTAGGACTCTTGTGCTTCCTTGCATATCTGTTTCCTTCACCAGGTTAGGAAAGCTTTCTGTCATTAATTTTTTAAATAGGCTTTTCAATTTCTTGCTCTCTTCTCTTTCTGATACCCCCATGCTGGGAATGTTTTGCTTGAGGTTGTTCCCGAGGCTCCTCACACTATTTTAATTTTTTTGGATTCTGTTTACTTTTTGCTGTTCTGATTGTGTGTTTTTTGCTTCCTTATATTCCAAATCGCTGCTTTGAGTCTCGGCTCCATCTATGCTACTGTTGATTCCTTGTAAGTTATTCTTTATTTCAGTTAGTGTATCCTTCATTTCTGGCTGGTCATTTTTTATGTTTTTGATGTTCTCACTAAGTTCATTGAGCATAATTTTAACCAGTGTTTTAAAGTCTGCATCTAGTAGATCACTTGTTTTCATTTTGTTTAGTTCTTTTCCTGGAGTATTGTTCTATTCTCTCATTTGGGACATGTTTCTTTGTCTTCTCATTTTGGCAGCCTCTCTGTATTTGTTTCTATGTATTAGGCAGAGCTGCTGTGTCTTCCAGGCTTGGTAGAGCAGTAGGTATTGTGTAGGGTCCAGTGGCATAGCCTATCTGATCACCCAAGCAGGGCACTCGAGGTACATTCTTGGGTGGGCTATGTACACCTTCTTTTTGTAGATGATTGCTGTTGGCATGTCGGTGGGAGGGACTCACCCACCTGCCCCTGTACCCCAGCCAATCAGCTGCAAGGACTGGCAGTGACCGCTGACCACCACAGAGCATCAGCTGTACAGGGGCTCAGCCCATAGAGCAGAACTTACTTTAGTGGGGTCTGGTTCTCACTGAGTTTGCCCCTTGAATGTGATATTTATGGAGGTGGTTGGATTTACTTTTCTTTGTTTTCAACAATGTTTTTAATGTTATAATTAAGAAACAGTTTGGCCCAAAATATCTTTTCTATGTTTTAACCAAATTAAATTGTTTTCTACCTTAACAATAGTGATATTCTTTTGGATCCTAACAACCCAAAATAAATTTACTTTTTATTTTGCAGTAATCAAAATGATAAACTTTGCATAGAATTTGGCTCTAAGAATTGAGATTCACTTGTCGACAAATCACTTAGAACTTGATCTCATTTCATTGCCATTTGCGATACAGAGGGTGTGAGGGCTACAGGATGATTTAACTAACAGTAAGATGTTGTCCCTTGCTTTTGCTTGGTCAATAAAATATACAAGACGGTCAAGTCCCATATATACTGTGTTTAGGAACAAAATGTGGACCTTGGCCAGGTATATCAGTTGGTTAGTGGATTGTCCTGATACGCCAAGGTTGCAGGTTTGATCCTTTGTCGGGGCACATACAAGAATCAACCAGTAAATACATAAGTAAGTAGAACAACATTATCTTTCTCTCCTTCCCCTTTATCTCTCTCTAAAACCAATAAATAAAAATTAATAAAAGAACCAAGTGGGGCAAAAATCACACATATATATAGGAAGGGTATTTCTCCCGTATGCCTTATTTTCTTTTTCTTTTCATTGATTCCCAGTGACCGTTTCTGTTTTTCTCCTTTTATTCATCTATCAAAACTATACTCTTGTCAACAGAAATGGCAGTTTGTGTTTAACCTAGGCACACTTAATTTTTGAAGTGGAAAACAAATGTGACATTGGTATTAGAAGTACTCATTTGATAGGAACACTAGATGGCAATGTTGTTACATTGTAGCTTTAAGATGAAGTCGGAAACAAGTTGTTAATACTGTACTTGATATTTAGAAAAGCTGTTTGTTAATTTAATACATTGGTTTGTTTGACTAAAACAAAATCAACTGGAGATATTTAGTGATAGTATATGTGGGTGCTGTACACACTTTAATGAAAATGTAAATAAAATTATTAAGGTATTGTCTTTACATAAGCATTTTCCACCTGGAAGTAAATTTCATTTTTTTTGGCTGTAATGGGTTTATATGTGATAATCCTTTTTCTGTTTGTTTATTTTATATCAACTATTTTAAGGATCTGTTGTGTAGCAATATGCTATTGAATAGCTTGATTTACCAGTTACATAATTATTCATAATTTTTAAATATAATCAATTTATCAAATGTGGTATATATGTTCAAGGTCTCTTGAAGCATAAATTTATTTCCAATGCATTTCATCTAAATCTATTTTTAATAAGCTTATAAAAATAGTAGTATAAGGAATCTTTAAAGTTATTAAAATTGCTATTAATAATATTCAAATTCATAGCAGTAGTAGTAATAGTGGCATTATATTATAGTTGGTTTTCTTCTAAATTTCTTTATTCTTAATTAAGTTTTGAATAAAATTATCATTAACTTTTTAATCTCAAAAGTGAGTAAAAGGATATTAGTACATTTAATTTTTACATTGTAATAATTCTCATTTACTGAATTGAAATGCGGTTCTTAAATTTTCTTGGGCTTGTAAGATAATTTTTGCTTTATGCAGTGTACTGCAGTTTTACAGTTATGACCATGGATCACTTGAAAGCTTTTCATTCAAATAAAGTAAATGTAGTCCCAAGTATACTTGAACTTGTGAATGACAAAGCTTTACTTCTAGTGTTTTCATTTTTTTTCCTTCTCAGCATGGATAGAATGTATAAACTGTGCTATTTACATGCAGACAATAGTAAAGATTATTACTTTCAAAACACTTTGATCAGATATACTATTGAACAGCTTTTATCATCTTTAAAAGAAATATTGTTGAGTTGTCTTTTTTTCCCCAGAGGTACACTAAAACCAAGTTATGCCTTTTTTCTTGAAGAAAAATGACAATTTATTTTTTCCAGAGGTATATTAAAACAGGTTATGCCTTTTTACTTTTTTCTTGAAGAAAAATTATAATTTATTTGCAAATTTTTAATATATTTTATTTGTGTGATTTCTGTATTCTCTCTTAATTATTTTTGCCCACCCTCACCACAGTCTCGTAATTAGCTGAAGGCAGTGGAGTACACACAGTTCTTTACAGCTGTCATCAGGTATCTTACTTATTTAAAATATTAAGTCATAATGTTGTATTTTCTTCCAGATGATAGAATTATTGGTGTTTATTTCTAAGATTATTGCTACAGTTTTCTAAAGTGACTTTTAAAAGGAGAGTTATCTTTTTAAAAATTAGGGACATGTATTATATTACATATTATTAAACTTAATAAGTTAATGTTTTGAAAAATTAATTTTGATGGCAATTCACTGTAATTCTATAATTTTGCAGTTTTAAAATAATGTAGTTATTATATTACTATCCTATAAGAAACAGTATACTCTGAATTAGTATTAAAAATAGCTAAAAGGAGCATAGTGCCTTAAAGATAGTTCTTTGTATGTTATTGACAAGTTACATTGTTATTTTAATAATTAATATCTAGTTTTGATAATGGATTCATATTTAGTTGTACATGATTTAATAAGAAAAAATAAATGTAAATGTCCTTAAAGGTATTTTCTTTTTAAAAAGTATAAAATGCATTTTGAAGCAAAGTATAATGTACAAATATATTGTTTCAAAACTATGCATTTCCATTTATAATTTCTTTGCTCTTGAACTTAAATCATAATGTTGGAATATTTTTGGACTAATTTTGTTACATCATTTTAATTAGTAGTCATGAATCAACTTGATCTTTTCTAACAAAGGTTACATTAACTCTAGTAACATTTATATAACCTTATGCTTTCTACTCATTTGGGTGTTGGTTTATGAGCCATGCAGAATATACTGAAACTAATTATTTTTATATTTTCCAAATGAATTTGTTATTAATCAGAAAGCAAAATGATTAGTTATTTCATCTAGGAGAGGTTTTCAAAGTAGATGCTTTATTTCTACCATAGCTGTAGGAGGATGTTTTTGCTGTGCTTATTAGGGCAGCCAACATTTTATTCAATCATAAACAGATTTTTGGGTTTTCCCTCAAATATAGGTTGATGTATAATACATTTATACAGTTTCTAATTTAAAGTAGAGGATTTTGTGAATATTATTTAATTCAAAAATATTTTAATATAAAATATTTTAGTCTAATTCAGGCTTCAAATTCAAAGTCAGTTTTTACTTTTTTTCCCTAGATGAAATCAAATTTTTCTTTCTGTACTTAACATTCCGTTTAAGATATATTTGTTGAAGGCCTGCTGTATGCCAGGTACTGTGTTGAGTGAAGAGAATACGTAAGTTAGGAAAATGGAATTCCTGCCCTCAAGGATCTTAGAGTCAGTCTGTGGCTTCCGCTGCTCTTCTTTTGTACTTGGTGTGGTTGCCAGATTCTGGCTTGCACTAGAGTTAGTGGTGTGTATATGTATTTAGTGAGAGTATGTATTTACATGTTGAGGTAGCTGCTCTGAATACTTAAGTGAAAGCTAACTTAAATACTTAAAATAACTAAGTAAAGTAGAATTTTTCACATTGGTAGTCCCTGTTACTCGATAATATATGTATTTAAGTGTCTCCTGAGTAAAATAATAAATCTTTTTGTTGAATGTTTCCTTCTGACATGCCTTGAACATAGTGTTGTAGAGCATGATTGTTTGGTACCTATGTCATAACTAAATTTTGCTACTTATCAATTAAATTTATTTATAACTAGTTATGTTTATTAGTATATTAAGACTTGAAACTTAAGATATGGACAAATAAGTAGTGTATTATATGTGACCTGTTACAAACTAAGTGGCTCTTAAAAAGTTACATGGTATACTTTCAAATACTCTATGATTAAATATTATACTCATATCACTCTTTTATATACATATTTCAAATTACTTTTTTTTAAATTAAATTAAATTTAATTTAAAAAAAAAGAAAAGGCAATTATGTTTTAAAAACAGTCTCCTAACAAGTACATGCTACTTCTAAACAGTGGACTGTCTCAGAAAAAAAGGGTTATTTATTTAAACATATTTTTGTCTTATTTCTTGTGTTTGCCAGTTTATTCACAATTCCCCGTATTCTCAGAAGAAATACAAAACTAAAATAATCAGTAAATCCTTCTATCACCTTAGTAGCTATGAAAAGAATTCTGGGAAGAGTTTAAAGGAGCTAATTAAATATGACAATTGATCATGTCTCTAATTAAGTGCTTTTCAGTACAAAATCTTGTGGGGAGTCTCTGAGGATTTTAGTTATCCATCCATTTATTTGCTAATATCTGGACATCATCTTATGTTGGGTGTTCTAAAAATATAATTACCTTCCCTTTCTTTCTCAGTCAAGGTTAGTAAGTGGGACCAGTAACAAAACGTAAAGATAAATTTTCTTTTCCTACATTCGAAATATCAGTTTCAACTTGTCTTTTCTGTCTTGTCTTTAGCCACTGCACACTATGCATGCTGTAATTCTTTTCTCTCTACAGGCCGTAATTCATCTCCTCATGACTCTTCACTCCATGCTTTCTTTCTTAATCTCATCAGAATCCAGTTTTACCTACCCTTTCTACTCCAGTTCAAATCATACTTCCTCCATTGTATCTCTTTCTGATTTAATCTATCTCATACTGAACCCACGAACACTGTTGGGAAAGTCGGTCTGCATTCTTTCAGTCCCCGTCCAACTACATAAGAAGGGGCTTTGGTCTTGGAACACATCCTCATCCAGAGACAGAGTCCACACAGCCTGTGCTGGGCTGAGCACCTTGTGTCAGAATGTCTTTGCTTGTTTCAGGCTCAGTGAATGCTCTTTAGTTTCTGCTTAAAGCATGCGCATCGTATGACACCTCAACATCACACTGTTATATTTGCCCTCCATGGGGAGGGGACAGGATACTTCTGCTGTGGCCTAAGAGGGGTGTGCATAGGCCAATTACCCCATGTCAGGCACTGAGAAAGACCCACTGGCCATTGGCCACTAATGAAGATGATTTTTATGATTTTTCAAATTACTTTTATAGATTTTTTAACCAAAAGCACTTCAGCCAAATGACTGTTTTTAGAGACTTGATTTTATAATTTTCTTTGCCCTAAAAACTTATTTTTATATGTTATATAATATGGCTGATTTATATTTTGTTAAAAATAACATTTATTAAATGCTAGTTATATAACATCAGAGATTATAGTTAATGAAATACTATCGAATGCATATGAGGTCTGTCCAGAAGGTATCACCATGTAATATGAAAAATAGAGACAGTTATTGAAGAAGATACAAGAAACATTGTACATAGGACAATGATGCCTTTTCAAAGTAGGCACTTTGGGACCTCACTCTGTTCTCCCAATTGCCATCAGTGGCCTCATCATATTTTCCTGAATCTCATCAACAGTCAGAAACCTCTTCCCTTTCAAAAGTGATTTTAGTTTGGGGAAAAGCCAGAGGTCATAGGGTACCAACTCTGGGCTGTAGGGGGGCTGAGTCACCTTGTAATTTGATGTTTAACCAAAAAACTCTGCATAAGACTGGATGCATGAGCGGGCACATTGTCATGATGAAGCTGCCAATCACCAATTGCCCGTAGCTGCAGCCTTCTGGATCACCTGAATAGTTTCCACGAAGGAATGTTCAAGCTTCATGCAAAATTTGATGCAGATTCATTGCTCTACTTTCTCAGTCATTTTTAATGCTATGGCTACACAGTACACATGCTCACTGAGCAGCATCTACTGCCCCCAATGAATAGTACCGTGAAGTTGTCATTGTTCACTTATGTGCATTCCAGTCCACTCTCCCTGGCTGCCAGGTTACATCAATGTCATGCAAACTGGTCTTGTTACATTAACAATGGCTGGACTTTTTCCAGACAGACCTTGTATATTGATCAGATAAGAATTTGAGTCTGTTAAACACAAAGTGTAGTATCCTAAAATCTAGCTATAATATATTCACATAAAGTGATTTGAATATGTGAATTGCCTTTATAGGTATTAAAGTTGGTGAACAAATGGGACAGTTTTCCTGAAAACAAATTCCTTGGACACTAATATATTTGCAAAGGTGAAACACTATTCTTTTTCAATGTCTCTGTGCATCATTTGGCTTGTGCTAGTATTCCACTGTCTCTATAATATCTAACTTAAATACTTTATGCTATTAAGGTAAATTATGTAAATCACAGAAAGTATCTGGAATGCTGACGTTTTCTAATAATCTTATTATGGTTTTTTTTTTCTCTTTACCACTAGTGAGATTGTGAGGCATTCCATTCCAAAGATGGTAAAGAAACCTTCCTTAATACCTACTCAGCAGATGAACAGGTCAGCAAGGGTGGTGTTTGACAGAGGCAGGCCCTTCTCTAGCAGCGAAGAGCTCTGAAGCTCGGTCTCCACCGGGCAGTAGATTCGTAACCTCCAGTCCCTGGTGTGGATGCCTCACTGCTCTGCCATCACATCACTGTGCGATAGATGCCTGTTTCAGGAGAATTTTGAAAACTGTTTTGGGATGCTTCATATTGGAAAAGGATGAAGTTGATCTATGATTTTTGTCTTTCTTGTTTTCCTTTTTAAAAGAACAGCACTTTTTGCTACTCTTGTCTTCCCTAAATCTGGTGTTAAATTCCTTCAGTGTGTCCACTTTACCTTTGTGAATCTATCAGCCCAGCAGTACACATTTTTATTGAACTCTAGAAAAATGGAACCTTTGCTTAAGGGTGACATGTAAATACTGCTTACAGGATTTAAAAAATGCGTAAATTAGGCTTTCAACTTTTGAATAAATAATGCATTGAAGACTTAATTTTGTAGACAATAATTTATAGCTGTCTTTCTCAAAGCTTGTTTCTAGTAAATATACCAAATGTATCCCTTTTATTCACATTTTTGAGGAAATGTTTTTAACACCCATAAATTTCATTTGACTTAGCAGATTTTTTGCTGAAAACACACAAAAAAGTTTGTGTGAATGTGTGCTTGCACATGCCTATTTAGGAAAATATATACTGTCAATATAGTGACTGTATAGACAAACAGAAACCTTGGAACTTTATGCCTAGAAAAGGAGTTTTAACAAAATGAGTTAGATAAATGATTTGGAAAAATCTACATTATGGAAGTGTGCTACATTTTAAAATATTCCTATAAAAAGATAATTAAAAGAGCACTGGCTGGTGTGGCTCAGTGGATTGAGCACTGGCCTGCAAACCAAAGGGTCGCTGGTTCGATTCCCAGTCAGGACACATGCCTGGGTTGCAGGCCAGGTCCCCAGTAGGGGGCATACTAGAGACAATCACATATTGATGTTTGTGTCCTCTTTCTTCCTCCCTTCCCCTCTCTAAAAATAAATTTAAAAAATCTTCTTAAAAAGAAATGTTGGTGTTTAAGGAAACAGTTTCCAATGAAAAATTGTCTTCATTCCTTGTCAGGTCACAACTAATTGGAGTTCTTTGGGGGAGACTGGCTTCACCTGCCTATACATAGACATATTTAAGTAGTTGGGATTGCAGAAATGTCCTTGTCATTTTTCCTAGATGATAAATTAGAGTCCTCAGTCCTAAGTCACTATAGAACCTAGTTGCTCCCTCACCTTGGGTACTGTGAATGGTGATGGAGAGTTGAATTCTTAGAATAGAAAGTAATCGTGTTCCTATAGCTAAGAATAAGAAAAGCAACTGGGCTTATCTGGATATGCTTTACCTACTCCCCTGGCTTCACATGATATGTGTACACTGATACCTTTTGTATTTTGTATTTCTAGCCCTTATCCTCTAGCTCTGGACCCAAATTGCCACCTAAGCAATAATACCTAAATGTGCCAAACCAAATTATTCCTTAAACATTTTCCTGTTTTTTTTTTTCAGATTTCAAATCTAGTCATTATTACTCGTTCTTTACTAAGTGCATACTTTGTGGCATGTACAATTTGGTGCTAGAAAAACAACATGTTTTTCAGTTTTTAGTTTAGTTAAATGGGGAAATTGTCTCTGAACCCTTTTTTGTTTTTACTCTGTTTAGTTGGTCAACAAGTCCAATCTGTTTTTCCTCCTAAATACAAATGTCTCTTAAACGTATTCATTTCTTCCCAACCCCACTGCCACTTCTTAAATCCATAGCATCATTATTTCTTAGACTTGCACTGCATCGTATCTGGTCTGCCTGTCAACAGACACTTTTGGATTCATCTTCCATACATTCATCAGTAAAATTTTTTTAATTTGGTCTCATTTGTTTACTTATACTTTTTAAATGAATTACATCATCTATAAAATCAAGTCTACATTCCGTGGCATTTCTTGCGATGTATTTCACAGACTGGCCCCCTTTTCTGCCTCTTGCTTCATTCACCCTATACACCACTCACAATAAGCTGTTTCCTCCCTAAAACCCACCAGTTTTTATTTTGTGTTGTTTCATGTGTTGTTTCTCTACCACTGTTGAGCTCTCTTTTGTGCTTCATGGTTCATCCTCCAAATGTCATTTCTCAATGAATTTACCTTTTGCCTCCCTCCCTCTTAGTCATTCACTTCTCTGTAATCACACAGTTGCATTTCTACATATCTCTAGCATAGCTCTCACATTGTTATTGCCATTTACTGTATGTTTTTCCCCAGCACTTTGAACTCTTTGAGGGCAAAGGCCTTGTCTTTTAATTTTTGTGACTCTGGCACAGTGCCTTGAACATGAGACTCACTTGCTCAGTTTCTATTCCATTGAGCCTGTCATTTCTGGGCACTAGAGGTTTACAGTCATTTGTATGCTAACAGGTTCCAGAGGTGAGAGGTGTCATCTTTAATTTACCTCTGTATAATATATATTTCACTTTTTGTCTTCTATCTGAGCATATTTGTAGACTAACAGTCTACTTCCTGCCTTTTTTTGGGGGGGGAACTAGAAATTGAAAAGATGGTTTTCCGGAGGTGATGATTTTAAGTTGAATAGCTTTAAGAGTATTTGCCTATCTCTTCCATTGCCGCACTCCTCACCTCTACCTTGTAAGTGTAAAGATGTCATTTGAACTTGTTTGTTCTATGCCACATACTCGTGAACTGTCGCATCGCCTGAAATCAGATCAAATGTAGTGCTTGTTGGGCTGACCCTCATACACTGACATATCACACATTAAGGTTTTTTAAATTTAAATAATTTAAAATGTTTCAGATTGTAAAGTTCCTTCAGGACAGGCAGGATAGACTGCTTCACAAATCACTTGGCATATATACCAACCTATGCAAGTATAAATATAATGAGCTTGTTCAAAATTAATTACAGTTGTAAATTGATTTTCTTTTCTTGGCAGAATGAACATAATTTATTAGCCTGGGAACAGGTTCACACTGTTTTAACATCAAGCACTTACTTCCAGCTGAAGCTTGTTAGTGACTGCCTCTCAGATTAACAAAAAAAAAAATCCTCACTGTGGTACATGAACTCATGTACCACATGACTAATCAGCTCATCCCCTACACAGATGAGAACAAAGAACATAATAGTATACAGAATAAAGATTAACTAAGCAAATATTGCACAACCCCATTTAAAGTGTAAATTAAAGAATATCCTATGTAGAAGGAAGTTTTCATTTTTTCTTTTTCTTTGTGAATGCATCAGTCATACCATAGGAGCTGATCAGAGGGAAATACTTTGGCTTTGAATTAGATTGATTTTTAAAGTTAAAGTGAAATAAATCTTTTATAATTAGTGTCAGTATGCTGCTAATAATCAACAGTGTGGTGATTGCTGAGAGGAAGAAGGTATAAGGGGACTACCTGGTAATGGAAAAAAAATACAATAACGATTTTTTAAAAAAAATTAGGAAAATACCATTCTCTCCAATAGCAAGATGCTTAAAATTTTAGGGAGTTTTGTTTATTTTTAAACCAAGAACTCCAAACCAGAATTTGTATTTTGAGGAAAACCATCAATGGAAACATGTGACTAAAACTTAGAAGTGAAGTCACTGACTTTCAGTACAGCTTGAAAAAAACAAAACTTTGTTTGGTATTTCCCAGCACAAATTCTAAATCTTCACTTTGAAAAAGAAAATCTATTCCCTAGTCTACTTTCTTACTTACTTGAATTTTATTAATTTGAATTTGAACTTGATACAATAGACAAGAAAGCAGCTGTGGAAAACAGTATATAAACCCTAAAATCTGACAATTATTGGCAAAAGATTATATCTTCATAGATAACAGGAACCAAGAAAGGCAGTACTAATTTCCCCACAAGTTTTTTAAATTTATTTAAGTAATTAAAATAATTAAAATTATTCCAGTATTTCAGGAAAGATCTTTTTATTGTCTTTGCTTTTTAAAATGTTAATATTTATACTAACCTAATTTATTTAATTATTAGTATACTTTGTGTGATTTATAGTCATAAATTTTCTTGTAAATCATCTTTAATCAACAAATATATACAAAGTTTTGCATTGGGAGAAAATTTTCAGTGTTGTCTAATAATTTCAGATTTTAAGAAATTGTGCTTTCTTTCCCCTCCTTGAATTACTTATCTTTTAAAAGTTAAACCTTAAAAACAGTAATTTTGTGTCTAATACAATATGCAATATGATTTATGAAAAGTTAAGTCTTTAGGTGAATACATTTCACATTAGTATTTTATTATGTGTGTGTGTGTGCAACTGTTTTTTTTTCCTTTTATTTTCTTTTTTAAATTGTTATTTAACTACAGTGGTCTCCATTTTCCCCCACCACTCCCCTGCACCCCAGCCATCCCCGCTTCCCGCCCTCAGTCCTACCCCTCTTAGGTTTTGTCCGAGTTCCTTTTCCTGAAAACTCTTTCCCCTTTCCTCCCATTATCTTCTCCCACCTCCCCTCTGGTTACTGTCAGTTTGTTCTTAATTTCAATGTCTCTGGTTATATTTTGCTTGCATATTTGTTTTGTTGATTAGGTTCCACTTATAGGTGAGATCATATGGTATTTGTCTTTCACTGCCTGGCTTATTTCACTCAGCATAATGCTCTCCAGTTCCATCCATGCTGTTGCAGAGGGTAGGAGCTCCTTCTTTCTCTCTGCTGCATCGTATTCCATTGTGTAAATGTACCATACTTTTTAATCCACTCATTTACTGGTGGGCACTTAGGTTGCTTCCAGCACTTGGCTATTGTAAATTGTGCTGCTATGAACTTTGGGATGTACAGATTCTTTTGGATTGGTGTTTTAGGATTCTTAGAGTGTAATCACAGCAGTGGACTTTCTGGGTCAAAAGGCAGTTCCATTTTTAGTTTTCTGAGGAAATTCCATACTGTTTTCTACAGTGGCTGCACCAGTCTGCAATCCCACCAACAGTGTAATAGGATTCCCTTTTCTCCGCATCCTCTCCAACATGTTGTTTGTTGATTTGTTTATGATGGCCATTCTGACTGGTATGAAGTGCTATCTCATTGTAGTTTTAACTTGTGTATATCTGATGGCTAGTGATGCTGAGCATCTTTTCATTTGTCTCTGGACCCTCTGTATGTACTCCTTGAATAGTCACATTAGTATTTTACTTTGGTGACATCAGATCCCTCATATCCGATCATTTTGTTCACAGGATTGTCCCTGGGCACAATATGTGCCTATGTTGAGATATCTTCTTATCCTCTTTCCTACACTTCATTTAAGGTTTTTTTTCTACACTGGCTGTACTGCTGCAATTTCTAACCTCCCACATATTCATAGTAACCCCTTTCGGTATGGAATACTTCCATAGCTGTCATTTTACTCACTTATTCCGTAAAACTTTCCTTTGTCTCTCCCAACTAAGTTACCTCTTGCCTGGGTTCTGCAGCCCCCTATTTGGGATGGTATGAGGAGTATGGGCTTTGAATTCAGATGGTATTCAAATCCAGAGCTGCTGTTATCCTCAGTGACCCTGAACATTTACTAACCTTTCTGAAATTGTTTCCCCATCTGGAAAAATAGGTTTATTTTTAGTACCTAACTCATGCAGGGTTGTTATGAGGATTGAAGAAATTACAGGTGACACTTTAACAATGCAGGGGTTAGGGGCATGGATTCTCACTCATTCCCACCGTCGAAACACATGTAAGTTGATTTCCCAAAACGTAGTTACTAGCCTGCTGTTGACTGGATATCTTACTGATACCATAAACAGTTGATTAATGCGTATTTTGTGTATTGTATGTATTATATATACTGTATTATTACAATAAAGTAAGCTAGAGAAAATAAAATCATGAAGAAAAATACATTTATGTTACTGTACATATTTAGTGAAAACAATTTGCGTATAAATGTACCTGCTCAGTTCAAACCCCTGTTCTAGGGTCAGCTGTAACGTGCCTAGCACAATGTGTGTCTATAATCTATAGATAGAGATCTATCAATGTCTGTAGTGGCTTGCTCTGAGTGCCTGGATAAATTCTAATCCCTACACTGCTAATTACCCATGGTCCTGATATTAACTAGTTCTCATTGCTTTTTTACCCCCTCTCTCAAATTTTGTCCATATCTTCTGCTAGATCCTGAGGGAAGGTGTGGATGCAAGACTACATATGTATTTGAAGGGCAACAGAAGAAAGCACTGACTGTAGTCTTTAGTCCAATAGTTAATAGTCTTGGCAGACCACTGTTAATATTCATCAACACCCAAAATGAGGCATTACAGTTTTTAATATGTTAAACATTCTTAAGATTCAGTGCTTAATTTAAAATTTGTTGTTATTTTCTAGCATGGTAAATGTGCTATATTTTTTTTCATCGGAGCTTTTGGATTAAATAATTTTGAAGCATCTGTTTAAGTGCCTCAACCTATTTGTTTGGGGCGACTGAATAGGAACTGATAATGTCATTTATCCTTTTATGGTGTGTGTTTTTTCATCCGTAAAATGAGGCATTGATTTTCAGCTAGTCCTGATAGGCTAGCTCTGAATTTTATTTGGTAATAATTTTTACATTGGAACATTTCAGTTTTTAATAAGTTTGAAGTGCAGTTGACTTTTATAGCCCATAAAAAATCTTCTGTTTTAAAAGAAAAAAGGAAAAGAAACAGTAGAATTTGGGAAAATGTAGTAACACTCAGGTTTGAATTTATATAATAGTTCTACGATAATCCTATTCTATAGAGATAAGTTGTACAAGCTACATGTTTGTAGCAGCCTTATGGGCTCACAACATGAAACCAGCAGTTACAAACCCCTCTTGCAGCTGAACCACAAGTCATAAGTAATCATTTGACTTTTCAAGAAGAAAATCCATAAAAATCTGTAAACTTTTAAAACCCATGTTGCCTCATCCCAGTAACATATCAGTATGAAATAATGAACATTCTCTAATTTGCCCATGTTGAGAAATATTTTATCAAGTAGTTTCTTTAAAATCTGTAAGTTAGGGTCAAAAATGTTTTATTTCTACAAGTAGATTATTATAACTTCATAGGTACGTAAACATTTTGAGTAAAATTTATTCTCGCACATTATAAGCTCTTTCTAAAAGCTCTGTCTGTTTTGTGTATTTTATCAGTTTGTTTTTGTTTTTATTGAGGTAATAATTGACAATATTGTTGTTTCAAGTGTATAAATAATGATTCCGTATTTGTATGTATTGTAAAATGTTCATTACAATAAGTCTAGTTAACATGCATCACCATATAAGTTTAGAAAATTTTTCTTGTGTATTTTTTTATTAAACAGTTTTGGAAGTAATTATAAATTCACATGCAGCTGTAAGAAATAATATGGGCTCTCTCTTCCTGTGTTCCCCTTTCTCAGATTCCCCCAGTGGTAACATCTTACAAAACTAAATATCACAACCAGAAGATTGGCCTCGATGCAGTCCACTGATCTTATTCAAATTTCCCACTTTTACATGTATTTACTTTTGCATATGTGTTCATACTTGGTTATGTGAAATTTTACTCCATGTGTAAGATAGTGTATCTGCCACCCCAGTCAAGGTACAGGCCAGGGCCATCCCTGTCAAGGACCCTCCTCTGACAACCACAGCCCCCGTCCTCCTGCCCTTGCCCTCAATCCCTGGTGGCTATTAACCAGCACCTCTAAAATTTTTGTCACTTCAAGAATTTATATAAACAGAATTATATAATGAGTAAATTGTGAGGTTGTTTTTTTCCACAGTATAATTAAATCCTTTGATATTCATCTAGATTATTGTGTATATTAATTGCTTATTCTTTTTATTGCTGACTAAATATTCCATGATATGAATGTACCACAGTTTGCTTAACCATTCACCCATCAAAGGACATCTGGGTTCTTTCCAGTTTTGGGCTATTACAGATAAAGTTACTATGAACATTCATGTACAGGTTTTTGTGTGAACATGCACTTCTTTGAGACAAATGCCCAAGAATGCAATTTCTGGGCAATATGATAATTGCATATTTAGTTTTATAAGTGGTATCAATGTTTTTCCTCTCTTAGTGAAGTATTGTACCCTCACTTCCATTTAGATTTCTTTCCATCTCCACTTTTTAAGAGTATCAGGTAGTGGTTTACTTTTCGATCAAATATGATGTAGAAAACTTAGGAGGAAATAGTCTGTTTGATTTATCCATATTTCTACTCTTCTACTAAGCTGTCTTTCTTCTTAATGCTTAAGGTTCTTTGTTTTATCATTTCCTTCTTGCTTGAAGAACTTTATGTAGGTCTGCTAGTAACAGATGCTTTAGTTTTTTTCTCATATTAGAACTTTTTTTCCTCTACTTTATTCAAGATGGATAGTATTTTGAGATACAGAATTCACAATTTCCATTTCTTTCTGGCAGGATTCCTGTTAAGTACAGGGGAAGAATGAACTTAACCTGTGTAGCTTTCTCTCCTAAATTGGGGATTGAAGGATACTGGACTTGGGTCACCTTGTGCTGTTGGATGGAGAGTCACAAGATTCCTTACCTCTGCATTTTTCCTCCAGTCTTAGGTCCCTGTGCAGTGTACCTTCCTCTTTCTACCTTGCAGAGCCCTCCTTTGGTTGTCTCTTAATGTCAGTTCCAGGGTTTATAGTTGTGCTTAGCAGGGAAGAATCTATGCCATCTTGTCTGGAGAAAAAGCCTTCCTGTATTTTTTCTCCTCTTTCTAACCCTTCAGTTTAGGTGCTTTAGTTTACTTATTTGTTTGGTTTAGTTTAGTATTTAGGTTTAGTATTTGTGAAACATGTTCCAGGGTAATTCAAAGCTTAATTGCATGAGAAGCCTTTTATAACTAGATGTTAAAAAACATTTCAGCATATTTAAATATGTTGTACCATGAGTTTTTTAGAGATTTTATTTATTTATTTTTAGAGAGGGGAGAAGGGAAGGAGAAAGAGGGGGGAGAAATATCAATGTGTGGTTGCCTCCTGTGTCCCCCACACTGGGGACCTGGCCTGCAACCTAGGCATGTGCCCTGACTAGGAATCAAACCAGCAACCCTTTGATTCACAAGCCGGCACTCAATCCACTGAGTCACACCAGCCAGGGCTGTTTTACCATTAGAGAGCTTTTCTCCAACAAAGATTATCATTCTAAAGCATTGATTTTATTGGCTATAAAATATTCCAAATTATTCTTTGCTGGGACTAGAGCCTTACCCTAAATCACTCTCTGCATTTGGGGCCCTAACAACAGGAATGGCTACTACAGCAGTTGGGAAAGACTCACGTCCCACCTCCACACTCTGCATTCACATGCATACATACAAAACTGAGATGCCACTAAGAATCTGGTCCTGAATACCTTCCTAACTAAAGACTTCTGTCATGTGCCTACAGACCATATGAAGCTATTTAGGTATGAATGCCAATTTGGAGATATGACTTCATCACATTGTCTGTCATGAACATTTACATTTGGGCAAGGAAATAAATCAGTATTTTTTGTGATCTATTTATCTTTGAATGCACAGTACCTAGAGCAGGTCTTCGAGTGTCATGAATATGCAATTGCAAAAAAAATCATTTTAGGAATTGGATAATGGAGAGGAAGGCAAATATTTTTGTACTTATGCATATATAGAAATAATTTTCCCAAAGTTGTGTATATTTTTTCCAGAACTTTTTATATAGGTACAAATTAATATGTTTGAGTTTCAAAATGTTGGCCCCATAAGTTAATCTTTGGGGCCAACAGCAGTATTTTAATAAACTGGCAAAATACTTTTACATTGTTAATACATGTAATGTTCTCCTCAACTCTGTATTTGCATGTTGTTTTTGTTCATATAAGAAAACCAAGGAATAACAAATCTCTGAAATTTACTTTTTTTAATGTGAAAAATCACATTCTAATTTAACTGCTTCATTTTGGTTTAAATTTTTTGTGTATTAGCTTTTCCTAAATCAGACCCTTCCCCCACAAAACTTGAGCAATTCTCTTAGTATTTTGGAAATGCCTTTTGACCTTTACATCTTGAAGCGATAGTGTATTCTTTGCACAATTTACATGATTAATTTATCCATGGAATTCTGGTAGAATTGAGTAACTTCAAGGGACTGTCTAGTTCAACTTACAGTCTTTGGAAATTTGTCGTAACTAATATGGCGAAAGTAATAAAATTAGATGATATCTGAAAATATTCTTGAAATTTTAACTTAATTAAGGGCAGATTTTGTGTTTTTGAAAAAACATGGAAGAATAATTTAGTACATTATTTGAGTTAAATAATTGATTAAATATACAAGGATATTTGAATACAGGAAAGTAGAAATCATAAGAATAATATATGGAAATGTCACTGGCAAAATAAAAGGTAATCAATGGTTTCTTTTATATTAATAGAGAAAGAACTACTAAAGAAACCTACCTTTAATAGTAAAGGGAGGTTAATGTGTATGTTTCAAATGACTGTTATTAACCTACTTCAGCATATGAATCCCTTATAGAAAAATAGGAAGGATTGAAGTTAATGATGTATTTTGCCGTAGGAGAGATTGCATTAATGCTTTTCTCTGTTTTCTCATTTATTAAAATTTCAGGCCTGCTTTCATCGTGGTTCCTACCTGTTTCTAAACTGGGAATGATACAAGTTTGTCTTGACTTTCAGCAGTACTTACTCTCCCCCAAAGACTCCCTTAGTCCTTGGCTCCCCATCCTTTTCTGTCTCATCCCCTCATAGTAAAGATCTCTGACAACTCATATTGTAAGACGTATGAGCTCAAGGCTTGTATTTTATCATTATTAAGTGAACCTTTCTTTAAATCTCTGTTAAAATCAGTTTTTTCTGTTAATATACCTTCATTTTTCTTTTTGTTAGTATTTGATGGATGTTGTTCTGTCCTTTGACTTTTACTCTTCCTGTATTCTGTTCTAGATGTATCTCTGTAAGCATTATATAGTTGGATTTATTTTTTCAATCAGTTGATCTCTGTCTTTTACTTATAGCATTTAGTTAGTTTACGTACAATTATTGTTGTAATTTTGTTTATATCTATTACCTTGTTTTATATTTCATATTTAAAATTTTTTTATTTTACTGATTATGGCTATTATAATTGTCCCAATTTTTCACCAAGTGCCCCCTACCACTCAGCATTCCCTACTCCCTCAGGCAATCCCCACATACTTGTTCATGACCGTGGGTCATACATGTACTTTCTTTGGTACTGCATTTCCTACACTGTTCTTTACATCCCCATGACAATTTCTACAACTACCTATTTGTACTTACTAATCCTCGCACCTCTTCACCCACTCCCCCATACACCCTTCCCATCAGGCAGGCATCAAATACTGTCTGTATCCATAATTCTGTCTCTGTTGTTCTTCTTTGCTTAGTTTGTTTTTTAGATTTAATTGTTAGATATATAGTTATTGCTCATAGTTTTGATCTTCTTTTTCTTAAATAAGTTCCTTTAACATTTCATATAATACTGGTTTGGTGATGATGAACTCCCTTAGTTTTTCCTTGTCTGGGAAACTATCTGCCCTTCCATTCTAAATGATGTCTTCGCTGGGTGGAGCAGTCGTGGCTGTAGGTCCCTGCTTTTCATGACTTTGAATGTTTCTTGCCAGTCCCTTCTAGCCTGCACAGTTTCTTTTGAGAAATCAGCTGACAGTCTTTTTTTAAAGTATATTTTATTGACTATGCTATTGCAATTGTTTTAATTTTTCCTCCTTTGTCCCCCCTCCACTCTGTACCCCCATTCCCTCCAGCATTTCCACCTTAGTTAGTGTCCATAGGTCATGCATACAAGTTCTTTGGCTTCTTCATTTCCTGTACTATTTTTAATCTCCCCCTGTCTATTTTTTACCTACCAATCATGCTTCTTATTCTCTGTACCTTTCCCCCCATTCTCCTCCTGCCCTCTCTCTACTGATAACCCTCCATGTGATCTCCATTTATGTGATTCTGTCCCTGTTCTAATTATTTGCTTAGTTTCTTTTTGTTTTTGATTCAGTTGTTGGTATGTGAATTTGTCGTTATTTAACTCTTCATAGATATGATCTTCTTTTTTATAGATAAGTCCCTTCAACATTTCATATAGTAAGGGCTTTGTGATAATGAACTCCTTTAACTTTACCCAGTCTGCTGGCTTCCGCCTCACCTGCCCATTCTACCACCCACTGCCTGGCCCTACTACCTCTCTGCCCCAGCTGCCCATCTCTGCCCCTCTTACTAGTCTGGATGAATGTTTCTTCTTTAACTCCTTGGTTTTCAGACTTCCATACAGTTCTATTTTCTGGCAGTTCTGGTAGTTTTTTGTTTTTAAATTGGGTGTTATTCTTCTTTTGGTTGTGTGAGGAAGCAAAGCATATCTACCTATGCCCCTACCTTGGCCGGAAGCTCCTCAGTTGACAGTCTTAGGGGAATTCTTCTATAGATAAATATCTCCTTTTCTCTTGCTGCTTTTAAGATTCTCTCTTTACCTTTAATCTTTGGCTTTTAAGTATGATGTGTCTTGGAGTGGGCCTCTTTGCATCCCTCTTGTTTGATATTCTGTGCTTCCTGGACTTGTGTTTCTCTTTCCTTCACCAAGTTAGGGGAGTTTTCTTTCTTATTTTTTTTCAAATAGATTTCCAATTCTTGCTCTTTCTCTTACATTCTGGAATCCCTATGAAGAGAATGTTGGATTGCTTAAAGTTGTCCCACAGGCTTACACTATCCTCGTTTCTTTGGATTCTCTTTTCTTCTTCGTGTTCTGATTGGTTGTTTTTTGCTTCTTTATGTTCCAAATCATTGATTTGATTCTTAGCTTCATCCACTCTCCTGTTATTTCTCTGAAAATTGTTCTTTATTTCAATTAGTGTATCCTTCATTTCTGACTAGATCTTTTTTATGTTGTCGAGGTCCTCACTAAGTTCCTTGAGCATCCTTATAATCCATTTAAGTGTTTTGAACTCTTCATCTGATAGATTGCTTATCTCCATTTCATTTAGCTCTTTTCCTAGAGTTTTGATCTGTTCTTTTCTTTGGGCCACGTTTCTTTGTTTCCTCATTTTGGCAGCCTCCCTGTGTTTGCTCCTGTGTATTAGGTAGAGCTGCCATGACTCACTGTCTTGGTAGTGTGGCCTAATGTAGTAGGTGTCCTATAGGGTCCAGTGGCACAGACTCCCCTATCACCCAAGCTGGGTGCTCAAGGTGTGCCCTTTGTGAGAGCTGAGTACACCCTCCTCTTGTAGTTGAGCCTTGATTGCTATTGACAGGTCAATGGGAAGGATTTACCCAGTCTGGTCGCTGCAAGAACAGGCTAGGACCACTGACCACCAAACTCTGCCCTCCGTGGAATATTAGCTGTGCAGCAGCAAGGTGGTGGTGCTCCGATGTCATCTGTAGCTGTCCACCGGATCCATAGGCTCTGGGGTTTCCCAGGTTGTACAGGCCAAAGTCAGCCTCCATCTGTTTTTTGCCCCAGGCCACTTTGCCTGAGGTACACAGCAATCTGAGATGGCTGCTTGTGCTGGGCCTGAGGCCACTTAACTAGAGGTAGGGGGTTTGGGAGCTCACTGAGGCTGGTTCTTGCTTGTTTGAGAGGATTTCGGAAGTTATGAATCATGAGCCAAGACCGGCTATTCATATGGGAAAGCCACTGTTAACAGCTTTGGTGGGCCCATAAGTTAGGTGAGATGGTACCTCTGGGTATCTCCTGGGTGGGGCTAACAGTGTTAATGTGGTTGATGGAGTCTCAGATATGGCACCCACCTGCTGACTCTGTGGTTCTTTGTGGAGAGGGTTCAGAAAAGAGAAAATGGCCTCCACCCACCTTCCAGTCTGGAGAAAGCTGTACCCCGGCTTTCACCTGGATGCCAGACACTTCATTCCCTCCCTGTATGCTAATGGTGCTTTTCAAGCTGCTACCCCTGTGCCAGAGCTCTGATGGAGTGAGTGACTAAGTCCTTGTATGGATTCTTTAAGAGGAACTGCCTGGGACTCCAGAAATTCCTCCACAGACTCAATCCCCGCTGTTTTTTGCAGCCAGAATTTATGGGGACTTACATTCCTGGCACTGGAACTCTGAGCTTGGGGGGCCTGGTGTGGGGCTAGGACTTACTGCTTCTGAGGTATCCCTCCCGAATTTTTGTCCACCATGCATGGATGTGGTTCCAGCCCATTCCACATCTCCACCCCACTTACCAGTCTGATGAATGTGGTTTCTTTAATTCAGTAGTTGTCAGACTTCCACTCAGCTCAATTTCTGATGATTCTGAGTGATGTTTGTTCCACAGTTTCATTGCAATTTTGATGTGGTTGTGCGAGGAGGTAAGCCTTGTTTACTGACCTCTGCCACCATCTTGACTGGAAAGTCTTATATTTCATATTTGTCCAACCTGTTTTTGTTTCTTTTTTTTTTTATTATTTTTATAATTAAGTTTTTCACCCTCTACTAATTTAGAAGCACACACTCTTGTTTTATTCTCTAAGTTGTTACTTTAAAAATTATAATGTAAGTACATATCCATACTTAAATTACTAAAGTTGAAATTTAATGAGTACTTTTAATTTTCTCTCAGATGCCACAGGACCTTAGAACATTTAAACTTTATTTTCTCCAGTTGTAATTTGTACATTACTGGTATTGACTATTTATATTATCTTTAAACTCATAATACATTATTGTTTTAATCTATACAGGCAAATTCGTGTAAATATACCATCATATTTACCAGTTTCTTCATTCTTCATTCCTTACATTTCAGACCTTCTAACTAGGATCACATTCACCTGGAGGTGCGGTTTAGGCATTTCCATGAGTGCGATAGCAAACCTTTGGTTGTTTTTAGTTTGGATGAATCTTCTCGTGTTTCCTGACTACCTAATTAGTGAACAGTTTTTAAAGCAAGAGTAAGCCCAGGTCTGAAGAATGTATTTTTGTTCATGTAACCAGCTGCTGCCCAACTTTGAAAAAGTCCCACATTTACGTTTTAACTGCTTGATTCTCAAGGGAGTGCAGACTTGATATTCTGGGGTATTTAGATAGGAACTCCATAAAATCCTTATGTAGAGAGAAGGAATGTGCTTTATTTGTAGTTTTTGAAGGGTAGCAGTCATGTATGAGTCATTAATGAAACAAAGCTGTCTCTTGTGAAATCCTTAAAGACTGTTAGTTTGATTAACTAGGACTTGAGGCATATCTACAAATTTGTGTATACATTTTTCAAAGTAGTGAAATTCTTTGCAGATATTCTTGTGAATTTAGTTATATGTCTTTATCAAAGGAACTATAAAATGTTTTAGAAAAAGGACATCGTGTAATCTCATTGCAACATTTTCTCATAAAAATGCTTTCTTATGTTTAGATTACCTCTCTAGTGACCCTGCAGCTGTTGACCCTGGTTGGCCATGACGACCAGCTTGATGGACCAAAATACAAATGCACAGTGTCTCTGGACTTCATCAGAGCTATTGCTAGGTAAGGATAGAATGGCGATGACCATAAAATGTCTTAATTGTGTAAATTATACACTAACTATAAAAATTAATGTTCTTCCAAATGCAGTTAGTCATTTAAGCAAGAAAAGATCATTGAGGTGCCAAGAATGAGTAAGTTTCACTGTAGAATGAATCTTCTCATCAAATTTACAAATGACATAAAATTGGGAGAATTAGCTAATATGTTAGATGGCAAAAATCTAGATTCTGAAGGACTTTAACAGAATGGAATAATGGTCCCATAGTAGCAAGGTAGGATTTAACAGTTTGCTACAAAAAATTCATAAGTACTCAAACGGGGGGGAGGTTTGGCTGAAGTTCCGAGTATTTTAGCTGGCTATAAGGTTTTAAAAATGATGGTGCCTCATTTAAGGGATATGATAGGTCTGTCTACTGTGTGTTGCCCTAGGCAGGTCAGATCTGGTGTGGTGTGCTGTGCTTGGAGTTTTAGAGGGGCACTGACAAACAGGTACATACTGGGGAGTCGTGAGGACAGTGTTAGAATGAGGAACCGTTCACATCCCTGACTGAAGGGTGGGGTGTGAG
>PVKM010007752.1:0-40686 GCA_004027735.1 Carollia perspicillata | reverse complement strand
GCACAGATACTAACATTCAGGCAGTCAATCAAAACCACTTACCCAACCCTGAAGTGTTGTGAGTAAGAGATATGCAAGAGAAATAAAAAGCTGTACACAAACATTTGAGAAACTTACTATCTCACTAAGAAAATGTACATGAGGGGGATGTTAAAAACACACCACCACCATATGTAGGTTATAAATCTTAGACTGCCAGGCAATAAACCTCAGCGGATATGTTCCCAGTTGCCCCGAGCCATTGTATACAAGTTATAGCACAGAGAGTGTATCAGTAAAACTGTATTGGACCTGTTGCTCTGCATGATGCTAGATTTATATTTAGCCAGAAAACCCAGGCATCCAGAGTAAGTCTTCTCTCTTTGTTTCAAATGACAGCACTTCCTAGTGGTTAAGTTACAGGAGCTCTAGCGACAGTCGTCCTGGGTCAGCTTCCAGGTCTCTCTTTTTACCTGTGTGGCCTTGAATCAGTCATTCTGTCTCTTTGTGTCTCACTTTTCTCACCTGTAAAATGAGAGTAAAAATAGGATCTTCCTCATAGCATTGGGGGAGCCGGGCCGCGGGCCGGAATTCAATTAGCGA
Organism: Carollia perspicillata; assembly: GCA_004027735.1. Taxonomy (NCBI): domain Eukaryota; kingdom Metazoa; phylum Chordata; class Mammalia; order Chiroptera; family Phyllostomidae; genus Carollia; species Carollia perspicillata. The sequence continues at coordinate 40,104 of PVKM010007752.1, read as the reverse complement.
ATTCAAGACAAGTGCTTAGAATGGTACCTGGCCCAAAGCGAGCACTCAATAAGCACTATTTCTCACAATTTTTTTCTTGGAAAGCAGCACATTTTGGCAAGGGCATCATTCGCTTGACTCTTTGGCAAAATTCATTCTCCCAAACTGGTAAGTTCACCTTATGCCTTATTGTTCAATGGGTTTTCCCTGTTCTCCAAATTACAGTGGCCTCGTAGATTAAACTCGCAAGAATATAAAGGGGAACAAGGGAGAAGAGCCTAGAAATGGTATCTAAAGCAACTCTTAGAAATTTGATGAGAATTATGAAACAGAAGCTGTAAAAGGGTGATGATACCACAGAGGATTATATTCATTTACCTGAGAGGGTGGGGCAGGGAAGAGCAGAACTTAGATGTGCATTGATTTTCCAATAATAACAGTTTGCATACCTGTACATTTCCAAAAGTTCTTTGATACAAGTTTTATTATTCCTGTTTTAGAGTTGAGAAAACCGAGATTCTGGACGACTGTTCAGTGACTTGTCCATAAAGACATCACAGGTTGAATTAAGGACTAGAACTCAAGTCTCTCTTTCAGAGCACTCTTCCCCCTGTGAAATAGTTCTCAAAGTAGGAGAGAGACCGATTTGCCAGGAATCAAATTTAAGGCCTACTTTTCACCCTGCACACAGGTTAGAGCCACCAGTAAATTAACTCGAGAATCTAGAGAGCGACTGGCTTTACCAGGATATAGTCCATGCGTCATCTGCACCAAGGAGACAACCTCTGATTCTTTACCTTGATACATTTTCTGCCCCAATGCAAAATTTGAAAGATAAAAATCAAATGCTCTTTTGCTGTTTAGATGCTCTGTTTCTGCCTTCTGCAGCAGCACTCGGGTCCCTGGAGCACCCAAACCCATTTATTTTCCATCTGTTTCTTGCCTTCCTAAAGCAGTTTTATTACACCCCAGAAGGCTTTGCTTCTCTCAGTGAGGGAGGAGAGATGCACTCAAAGACATACGGGAGGCACCAGAGGCTTTACAGGTAGGCCAGGAGGATAAACAGGTTCAAAAGTCCAGGAAGACAGAAATCTGATCCTGTAGCTCAGACACACATTGGCCTGGCTGACTGTTGGCTGCAGAATTACAATTCAAGAAGACCTGTGAAAACCGATGCGAAGGAGTCCATTTTGTGGAGGGGAAGCTGACTTTGCCATACGGGGGGTAAAGCTGAGGGTGCTCCCAAGAAATGGGAGAACCATACAAATCAAATTGGTGTGAGGGTAAATTTGCATGTATGATGTTCAGATGCAAAAAGTTTGAAACGCTACTGGGTAGAGTACTCAGAAGACTTGGCAAATCAATTTTCTTCCCGTGGATGGCCTCAGGCTTATTCCTCTGAAGCAAACAGCATCTAAAGGCCATCATTTGATACTACTGATGGGCTACTCCTGGGGAACGATTCCCCTATGAAATCCTGGAAGGTGTTTCCCCAGAGCCATGCCAGGTTTCATGGCTCCTGTTTGGATTCAATTAGGACTGGCTTGGGAAACCGGGAGAACACGAAATCAGCAGGGGTGGTGAGATGCAGTGGAGGGCAAAGGGGACTGGTTCATAGCTTTTCAGAGGGCAAAGGGGACTTGTTCATAGCTTGTGGGTATCTGGAAACAGCGCTCACACATGACTTCTCTTGCTCCAAATTGTTATGAGAGCCAATTATTCCACCTATTAAGGTTTTAATGTGGCACCAATAAGTCAAAACTGGTTTAACAACTAAGAATTATAGTTGGTATAAAATGTTTGAATTTAGGCTAATAACATATACTAAGTTATTAGACAGATGAGATTTAAAATGACTAAGGTAAGAAATTGGGTTCATAATGGACACATTAATAGACCACTAAACTGACTTTAAAGGGTCTGCCAGGCACAGTCAAGACACCAAATATATAACAACTCCATCCATCTTGAGATTCCACATCATGTCACCTAATAGAATTTCAAACACTATTAGCACACTGATAAATGCTTGTTATATATTACCCATGTGTGCTGTCTTCAGAATTAAAAGACAAGAACAGGCATCTGCTATTTTGTTGCATTGGGTCGTCTTTCTTTATCTTGATGCTGAAATGCTCAGTTTACTTCACCAGATTGTTTGAGAAACCATAAACTGCCTTCTAATTACAGAAAAACTCTTTTGTAGCTAGAATGACCACACATAGGACTGGATAAATACCCAACACAGCCTGAGAAAAAATACATCTAGGACAGTTTCTGTATGACTGAGCTGACCAATAACTTAGAGACCAGACCTAACTCACCATTGCATCTCTGCCAGGCCAAGAACCATCATCACTTTTTTATTCACCAAATATTTTTTTGAGCAACTACTTTAAGCTGGGCATTGTTCTAGTCACTGAAAATATGGTAGCAAACAACATGTATATAATCTGTACCCTCATGGGGCTTAAGGTTTTCTGGGAGAGACAACAATGAGATAGGAAATAACAAAAAATAGTTAATAATACATATACTTACTATGTTGGACCTGAGAAAGAGAGATTCCAATCATACTGCTCTGAGGAATAACAGTTAATCAGAAATCTGAGTCATGCATAGGATTTATTTAACTAAAAAATATAAGAGAGGGATGCATACAAATGGTCTGAAGCAAAAAAGGGCTCTTCTATTGAGCAGCAGAAGAGGAGTACGGTTAAAGAAGGCCACTCCATGGAGAGTGTCCTAAAGATTCAGGGTCTGGTTCCAGGTGCAATAGGAGGTCTTTGAATAGATATAAGCAGGGGAGTCATGTGCTCAAATTTGAGTTTTTAAAAACACTGCTATTACTGCTCTATGAAAAATGGATTGAGCCCTGGTTGGTGTGGCTCTGTGGACTGAGTGCTGGCCTGCGAACCAAAAGGTCGCTGCTGGTTTGATTACCGATCTGGGATCCTGCCTGGGTTGTGGGCGTGGTCCCCAGTTGGGGGTATGTGAGAGACACCTGATTGATGTATCTCTCACACATCAATGTTTCTCTCCCTCTTTTCCCCTCTCTCTAAAAATAAATTTAAAAAAATTTTAAAATTAAAAAAAGAAAAACGGATTGAAGGGATCAAGAGAGACAGCTAGAAGTGTAGTTAAGAAGCAATTTCAGTGATCCATGTAGAAGATAATCGAAGTCTAAGCCAAGATCAGAATGCTGACGGTGGAAATACAGAGCACCAGCAGGGATCAAGGCCTGTTTTGAAAGTAGGATCAATAAGACCTGTGATGTATAGGATACAGGGATGGAGAGAAAGGCAGGTGTCAAGAACAACTCCCAGATTTCTGGCATGAAAAACTGAATGGATAGGAATACTGCTTAACCACCTGAGCTTGTGGCAGAGGCATAAATCCATAAGAAAATTCCATTAAAAGTACATCAATCCCTTGTCTATTGCAATAGCTTAATTGTCTGGAAGACTCATTGATGGAGAACTTAGTTAAGTATAAGATAACACTTCCATGGGAGCCAAAATAGATATCATAAAACCCATGAGATAAAATTGTGAACTGTAATACAGGAAAGTTCCTCTGGCTCTTAATCAAAAACCACCTTTTCTCTTCTTTTAAACATAATGTATTTGACTTTGTTGTATAATACTTAGGTGGCCATAGAATAATGACACAAAGCAATACATAAAAATAAGTGAATAACTCCACAAAGAAGCATTCATAAGAATATGAAAACAAAAGAAGACTATATAATTTGCAATGTAAAAAAACATATATGGGAAAGGGGGGATTTTCATATTTTTATCATATTTGCCCAAGGATATTCTTTCTCTCAATTTCCCCTATATATCTTTGCCTATATGATTCATTAAAATGATTTCTTTTAATGCTTTTATTTGTCTTTCATGTTTTTGTCTTTTTAGATGTTAGTTCCCCCATCTCTTTTCCTGTTTTTCTTATCTTGCTTTAAACTTTTTCCTTGGAAATTACAAAATGAGACTTTCAGTAATTATAATTAGACATATGAGAAAAGGCACAGAGAAAGTTGGGGACACTTTCTTTGACTGATTGACTGATTTTAGAAAGAAAGAAGAAAGGAGAAAAAGAGAGAGAAAGAGAGGAACAATTTGTTATTCCACTTATTTATGCACTCATTGGTTGATGCCTGTGTGTGCCCTAACTGAGGATTGAACCCACAACCTTGGCCTATTGGAACAACAACACTTTAATCAACCTGGCCAGGACTTGGGAAAGTTTCTTAAAATTTAGCAAATACATAAAGAAAAATTGTAAGAACCTCTCTGAATTCCCATTAAAGCATCATTAACTAGGCTATGATCTTAAAAACATAAAGGCTCTTATTTATCTATTTATCCCCAGATTTAACACAATATCTAAGAAAATTGATTTAAAATTTATGTAGTGCATGGATGTCATAATTGAGCAGATAATACTGATCATTAGAAATGGTCAGTATGTCAAGGACAGTTGTAAAGGTAGTGTGTAGAAGAACAACTTATATAAAAGTAACAAAGAAATAATTTAGTTTAGATATTAGAAGGCTTTTCTAATTTCAGAGTGAAATTTTTTTCATGTTACACCATCCTGGAATATTGTGACATCTTTTTCCATTGGCATTCAATTTAATTTGATATTTTTATTACTCACAAATATAACAAAAAGAAAATAGGTACCTAGAAATTGAATAAATCAAACTATCATTTATGTGATATTTTTCCTAGTCACTGTCTACACATACATAAACAAACAAACTGAGTAGTATTTGAGAAAAAGTAATCATGGTATATATACTGTTAAACACTTTGATGATTTTATAATATTATATGCTTTGCACATAATTTTCACAATTGTGATTTTAATGACTGATTAAAAATTTCATCAGTTTAAAAATGATGATCTGACCACCTGTCCACATTTCAAAAAATTCAGTAAAGTAACAATGAAAATAGACACATTAATTTCCTTGTTTGTTCAACTATTCATTTAACAAATATTTACTGATGGCCAATCACGCGTCACACACTTTTGTAGATTCTGGGTACATAATGGGACAAAGAGTGATCTATACCTCATACTGATTACAGGACAAAGGGATGGGGAACACTCTTCCCAGGGAACCTCAGAAAGGTTCAATTCTGGAGTTGGAAGGCAGGAAGATTAGAAGTGGGCTTTGGTGCATGGTGCAGGCCAATTAAATGAAGGAATGTCTATAACACAGCTGTGACTGCTGATCCCTCCACCACCCACGATGGTACAGAGAAGCATTTGCCTCCATCTTAATTAAGCACTTGGAAACTTTTTTTTTCCGAGCCAAGTGTTAGATTTACCCCTGAGGATCCTTATTAGAAGGTTGGGATTAAAGATAAGAGCCAAAACTACAGATAACTCTAAACCCACACAGTTGTCCTAAATGGGCCTACTTGGGGAGAAAAGAGCTATAGGCTTACAGAAGAATAAAGTAGAGAAATCACTTTTCTCTGGCCTCAAAGTCTCCCTACCAATGGCATTGTTAGGAGCATTGGCCCTTCCTGCCTATTTCCGAACTACATATGCTATAGGGCAGCCTGGTTGTCCGAAGCTCTACTGCCCTGTCAGCCTTACTAAGGAGGAGTCCTCTAGTAAATCAAAGTAAAGGAGTAACAACGAAACTTTGCAACTTATGCCAACTGCGTGGTCCTCTTTTACCTATGTTAATAGATACTTAACCAGTAGCATTAAAAAAGGATTACCAAAAGTAAAACAAAACAGAAAAAAATAACCACCCTAAGGAAATAAGGCTAGTATCAGTAACAGAAGAGATGCCCCCTCAAATTTAATTGGTATCCTGGGAGATATTCAAGAAACATTACATTCCTGAATACAATTAGACCACTCTGAAAATGGAGTAATCAGAAAATAAAACAAATTTCTCAGAATTAAATAAGATTCCTATTTTTTAATCAATAGAAGAATTCAATAATGAATGAACATGGCTGAAAATAAATTTGGGTGATTTAGCAGATAATGTTGAGAAAAATCCCCCAGAACTAAATATCAAGGAAATGGAAGCTATAAGACAATGTAAAATACATGAAAGGTCAATCCAAAATGGACCAAAATAACTAATTAGAAATCCTGAAGAAAATAATACTATGCTCTTTCTCACAGATGAAAATATAATAAAATAAACTATACAAGAACATTTATCTGACCTAAAGGCATAATTGATTATGCAAATTGAAACAAAGATTTCAGAACCTAAGAGCAATGAGAATTTCTAATAAGTCCCAGAAAGAAAAAAATAATTATTTACAGAGGACCAGAAACCAGACTGGCATCACACTTTTTAATCAGGAGTGAAAGCTAGCAGGCAACTATCAATTTTATTGGAGAGCTCACGCAAACTTTCTAAACATAAAATTTCCTTGAGGATATATTCCAACAAAACAAAACAGGAATCTTGAAAAGCATGAGATAGGAGTTTGAACCACAATAGTACTAATACAGAACAATGCAAAGATAGCTGTACAGCCAGTCTAACAAGCAATGGGTGAAATTAGTGATAGTGCTATGTATAGAAAGTCTTTAATAAGCAAATCCATTCTATCACACATCACATAGTTCAGAAATGAAGATGAAATCATGTATCTTTTTCCTGTGTTTATAAGGAAAATAAAGGCATTTAGCAATTTTAGAATAAAATAAATGCAGGGCAAGCCACAGTCCAAATAACAAACATACTATGAAGCACAACTAGGAAATGAATCTATTTGCTCTTAATGCTTAGAATAGATGTTGTCCTTCAGGTAGACATTCTCCTTCAAGAAATTAAGTGACAGTTTCTTCTCTCTGGATCGAATCATTTCACTTAGATCTATGGAGGATGTTTACATGACAGTTATATATGTGTTTATTTATTTTCAGTATATAGAATCAATCAACTTATAGACAAAGCATAGAGGACAATTGTAATTACAGAACATATAAAAGTAATAGAACGGTTAATAGGAGTTGGAAAATGGAGAAAGAGTGGGAGGAAAACAGATGGGTAAACAACAGATTCACTAATTTTGTCACTTGTCTAGTGAGAAGTTGATAGATACTCTCTAAATTGATAGATGAAGAATAAATAGATATATTATTTAGCTTTACAAATGTAATTTCTGGAAATAGTAACAACATAACAATAAAATTAAGAGATAAAATACTAATGCTTTATAGTTTGGCATAAATAGATATAAGTTGATAAATCAAGAAGTAGATGGGTAAGTATATTATTTAGAATTTACCTAGCAATCCAGGGTGGAGGAGACTTGGCTATCATTACAGCCTGCTATGGTGTTCATTTTCAGCAGATGACTCGGGAAAATAGTTTTCAGTCGTAAGTGATAAAAAGGCCTATAACTGTCATTCAGTGTGTTTCTAATTTCTCTAGGAAAAGAATTCCCATGGTTTTTCTGTCTGTGGCTGCCTGATTCTAATTCCCATGTGAAACAGACACCGACACAATGCCGAGCTCTGGTGCAATGAGGACCAAAGAGGAACCTTCTTAAGAAGAAGAAATGACTGGTGACTCTAGGAATTTTCAGAGAAAATTTAACTGCCTTGAAAAGTACACAAAGCATTGTGAAGGCCATGTATCTAAAGTCTGGATTCTTCAAAATGTGTCTGAATATGGCAAAGAAGGAAGACTCTTGTTAAGGTCTTTCAAAGTTCAGGCATTGTTCTCACGCTCGGGACTTGAGTTTTGAAAGTTAGGCCTTTCCCACCCCCACTCCCCAAACACACCTGATTTTTGAGAAAAGATTTCATTGGAGACAATGAATGACATTCATCCATCACTTTTAATGTTGATCCATTCTGGACAATTGAAATGCCACTTTGAAGAAAATTCAGCTCTGTTGTTATAGCCCTGTCTCTTCCTAATAGTTGGTAAAGAAAAGCTTAACATGAGACTGCTCAGGTGTTCAGGGCATAGTATATGTTAGGCATATACCACCAGTAGCTGCAGCTGCTTTGGCTGCGGTCTCTCTTGGGAAGCTGTGTGGCATCAATGTGCAGCAATGTGAAGCTAGACGGATAAGAAGACTGGTCATGCTTCCCTCCCAAACTATGTGACCTCTGGCAATTACAAATCCTCTCCAGGTGTCATTTTTCTCAACGAAAATCGGGACTTGAAGATAATCAGACATAATCTTTCTAATTCATCTATTTGTTATGGCAATTAAATGAGATCATTTGTTAATAGTTCTTTGTAAGTTTTAATATGCTCTTTTTATTATTATTACTTTTACCACTCACATAATCAATCGTAGAATAGATTTTAAGAAACTCTTCTGTTAGAATGGCTGTTTTCAAAGGACAAGAGGTAAGTGTTAATGAGGGTACGATAAAGGAAAGCCTTGGGTACTGTTTGTGGAATGTAAACTGGTGGTCAGTATGAAAAACAGTATAAAGTCTCCTCAGAAAATTACAACTAGAACTACCATATGATCCAGCAATTTCACTTCTGCATACTTATCCCCCAAAAGCTAAAAGACTAACTTGAAATATTATGTGTTCCCCAATATTCACTTCAGTGTTATTACCAATAATAGCTAAGACATGGAAGCGACTTAAATTTCCATCAATGAATGAATGAATAAAGTGTGACATATAAAAAATATTATTCAGCAAAAAGAAGGAGATTCTTCTATTTGCACCAATGTGGATGGACCTGGGGAACATTGTGCTAAGTGAAATAAGCCAGGCAGAGAAAGAAAATGACCATATTATTCACTTACATGTGGGGGAAAAAACACTTTCTCTTTGGCCCATTCTCTTTTTGGCTCTGGTCTAGTACTGAGTATACTAATGATACAGAATTTTAAAAGATTATGCTGGCTCATTGGCCTTCCTGCTCCCAGATCAAAGAATTTCTTTAAGTTGACCGTACCAATGAAATGGAATTTAAGTTCCCTTGCTCAACCATACCATCAGAGTTCCAATTTGGAATTTTTGAGGTTGGCTAATTCCACAGTTAGACACATTTGATGGTTCCATTTCTACCTTTTATTCCCAAGTCCTTCCTCTTGTATTATTCTAAATATGTCCCCCTCTGCAATCGATGGCTTGATATCTCTTTGATTACTGGTCCCTCTGGCCCTTCATTTCCTAACCTGTCCTCTTGCATCATCAATAAACTGTTATTAGATGCTTAATAAGGTGCCAGAATCCTTTTATTTTGAATTATATGAGGTTTCAATTACTGATTATTGTCCAGGGAAAAACCATATTTTGATGAAATTGGGCTCACGACTATAAATAGGAAATACACATTTTGGGATAGGAAAGTATCCAAATCAAATAATGAATGTATCTCTAGGTGTTTCTCTATATCTTCAGCCATTCAGAACCATGCGTTTTAAAGTATTTTATTTTCTATGTATTTTTTAGCAAATGAATGAAATAAAGTGAGATTTAGTCATCTGTTACGTTTTTTAGGTTGCAACAATGTACCAAGCATTGTAGAATATTAATTATTTTAGAAGACAATTAAAGAAAAACCTAAGGAGATTAATTCTCCCCAATCATTGGTTTATTTCATGCAATGTAACTTTTTAAAATTATCTGTAGAACAAAAAGGGTTAGTTTTAGTGTATGTGTGTTGAAAGAGTGTGTGATAATTTTAATACATTTATGACAATGAATTAATTGCATAAAATATTACTTTGGGTTGCTATGTGTCTATTGAACAAATAATTGCAAGAGTGCTCTGGGACTCAGCCTGCAATTCTCTTCTTCAACTTGAAGTGATCTTATCTACGCCTGTGGTTATAAATGCTACCTCCATATTCCTGATTTCCCACTTATGTTTCTTGTCCCAACCAGTCCACAGTGCATATGTCCAAATACCTGCTCAACTTTACATGCAGATATTGAATAGTTATGTCAAACTTAACCTTTACAAACAGACTGAACTCCTAGTTTCCCCTCCAACTCATCTTCCCACAGTGTTCCTCAGCTCGGTACGTGTCACCAACATCCCTCCAGAGACTTATCATAAAACTTTAAATTTACTCGTATACTTGACTCCTCATTTCTCTTACTCCCCACACTGTTCCCAAAATGGTTTCAAATTGAACCATTTTTCAGCACATCTACACACGCACCCTCGTCCTAAATACCATCACCTTTTACCTGACGATAGCAGTGGCTTCCTAACAGGTCTTTCCTGCCTCTATTCTTATCCTCTGTTGCCTGTTATCTTAGCAGCAGCTAGATGACCTTTTAATCAGATCAATGTCTTCCAAAGGCTCCTTGGATTATGTAAAATAAAACCTGAAATCATCGCCATGGCCTACAAGGCTCTCAGTGAACTGACCTCTAACTATCTTTCTGTGATTCTCTCACTACCATTCCCTCTCCTGTGGATGGAACCCTCCTACCCAGGCTAGCTTTGCCCTCCATTTTCACTTGCTGCTCCCAGTGAGGAGAGCGACCAGACAGTCTGGTGTGCCCTGCGGCCCAACTCATGTAAGTTGAGAGGATGATTTATTTGGTTTAGTATCATGAATCCCTGACTGCAGTTTAATTTAAATAAACTGTAATATGTTTGGGCAGCCAATACTTTACAACAATGCCAATTCAGGGCATGGTCTTGTCTAGTAGAGTGTGAGTAGGGTGTGCAGTGAACAAAGTTTCCACATTAGCATGTGGCAAAGTATGAAAAATGACCAAGAACATTCTGTCACTCTTATTTCTAAATGCAGTATAATTAAGGCCTTCATTTCAAAGGGGCATGCAATGGACCTACAATCACATGGCTAATGACAGCTCATTTCTGGTCTCAGCTAGTGGTGAAGAAAATATATCATTCCACCTGCCCTGCCAACCACTAGTGTACTAGAACCACATGAGACACATGAAGTCACCAGCTTGCCATTCAGGGGTCAGTGAGTACTGAAGGAAATTACGGTTTAAGTATATATGAAATCTATGTAGAAAATACGACTGTGCAGTCCTAGAGTAAAGCATAGAAAATATAAACTGAATACCCTCAATACAGAGGTTTGGTTGTTGTTTGCTACTGGCATACAGCTATTTATTTAATTTTTGAAATAAATATTTTGATTGTAATGAATTTAAAAAGCATGTTAAATAAAAATAAAAGTGCTGATTTTTCACTTCTCACCTTGACTTGGATGCTTGTCTTGCCCAAAATGCTTATCAACATTCACTGTTTACTTACTTTGGTGGCCATAAATGATATCATTTTTACACGTGAAAACCAGAAGGCATAAATCTACTGATGAAGTACCATTGTCTATTTGAAAAATTAGTGGTTATTTTAAAGCCTGAGTCCAAGGAAGATAATTTAACCAATGCAGCTGCAGAATGTATGTTTATAAATCAGTCTGAAAGCCATGGCTTTTCATTTAGATCAAAGGATTGTAGTCTTAAATTAATTGTGTTTATTTTCAATTCATGTTTTATTTTATATGAGTAAAAAGTGAAACAGTATCAGTTAACATGCTGGATTGATTAGCAGAAGTGATGCCAGTTTCTTATCAGTGTTGTCAGATGCTTCAGATACAAAATCAATTAATTCTAATAGTGGATGTTTTAATACAGTTCATGGAGTCAAGCAAAACTTTAAAAGTTTATTTTGTTAAAAAGGAAACATGTGAAATTATTGAATGCTATTGCAAAACCAATTTATAAGTAACACACTGAAGCCACAATTATTTGTTGTTTTTCGGTGAAACAAAAACAAATTTAGTGGAACATAGATAGCATCGTGGTAAAAACAGAATTCTTACAAAATTAAAAACCTGGCAGACATACATATACTAGGAATTGATTGTGAGGTACACGTAACTCATAATCAGGTCCAGATAAGTTGTATGTTTCACTAAGGAGAGTAGAAGCCGTACTTGTACACATGCACACACACACCCCACACTGCAGCTGACCAATGAAATGTAATGACTCTGATAGAAATACTTTTTAAAATATTTCAACAATGATGTAAGCTTTCTCTTTGAAATCCATAATCGAATGGGTTTTGGAAATATTTGCACTTTTGAACAACCTTCTTGTCCCATATAGATAGTATGCATTTTTATAAATGATCCCAAATTTTGGTTGTATTTTGCTCAAAATAAGTGGAAGATCTTTAATCAAATTATTAAGCAAATTGAATGCTTTTCAAGCTTTTAGCAAATTACAATTATAAACACAAAGTGTACAAATAAGATTAAAATTATTTTTACAAAAGCAAGGGAGGAACTGAGCAAATCAAAGAATACAAGCAGAATCAAAGAATGTTGCATGGAATATAATTCTGAAATTTCACAATTGTGCTTGAAAATAGTTTGTGGGAAAATTTTTAAGATAAAGTTCATATTTTTCATTCAATAAATCTCTATTGTATACTAGAGTCAGATGAAATTGAGAAGGGTTATTATTTTACAGCTTCTATATCTGGCAAAACATTTAAAAAATCAGAGAGAGAACTTATTTGAAGAGTTTTGTCTTATAAAAATATCTGTCAAAAAACAGAGACAAAAAGACAGTCCTTGTGAAAATATTTGGCCTGAAATACTTAAGTATCTCAATATGAAAAAAATAGTTGTGAGAATATTCTTCATTCTGCAGAATATGCTCTGAGGTTACCTGGCGTTTCAACATTGATAGAGAAAATATTTTTCTCATACCAAAATATTGTGGTGTAGAGAGAAAAATTAATTGAAGATGTCAAAGATTTAAAATGTATTAACCTCAAAATGCAACTTGGAAGAAAATCACAGAAAAATTATTTTTTAAAATAAGGAAACCATATTGAAAAAATGCATACTTCTTAAAACCTCCTTGTGTTATTCAGGATTCTCCAGAAAAACAGAACCAATCTAATGAATATGTATATACAGAAAGAAACGAATTCAAAATTGACTCACATGATTATGGAGGCTGAAGCATCCCACCATCTGCCATCTGCAAGCTGGAAACCCAAGCGATCCAGTGGTGTAGCTCCAGCCCAAGGGCAGGAGGAGGGTGTGTCATCTTAGTCCAGCAGAGACAAAGTCTCAGGCTTCCCAAAGAATGTATGAGGCCCACCCATATCGGGGAGGGCAATCTCTTTATTTAGTCTACCAAATAAAATCTTAAGCTCTTCCAAAACATCCTGCAGACACACCCAGAATGAAGTTTGACAAAATATCTGGGCAGTCAACCTGTAGCCCAGCAAGTTGACATAAAATGAACTACCACGGGGCTGTAACACGGTGTTAAGATAATGACTAAGAAATTGATTAAAATGCAGTAATATGAATTTAAAATAATTACCCAGCTTACATTATTTTACACTTTATACTATTTAATATTATACTTTATTTCCCCTCCTTTTTAAATATGTGAGTAATTAAGCTCAATAATTTTTTCTCTCAACTTCCTAGATACACAAACCATATATACTCTTTTTTCTTCTGTTTGTCTTTGTTTAAAAGTTTCCGTTGGATTCTCTGCCACTTGCAAGTCAATGAATCCCAACACCATACTTAATAGTACCCTTGAAGAAATAGGGAGAGGATGTTTTCGAAGCATAACATCATCTATAACACATCAAAATTCTCTATAATGGTACTTACTCCTATAAATTTAGCAAAATAAGTAAGTTCTAATAGAGCTGTGTCCAAATACTAAGGTAGCATCAAGTTCCGAAGGATATTTTCAATACAATTTGAGTAACACTAATATGGCTCTCACTCCAACTTTTTCCCTATCGTTTGCTACTTTCACTGATTACTCAGCCCTCAGTTACAGCAGTGATCAATATTCATGGTTAAAGAGTTTGGAACAGCTGGTTGGAGGAGCAGGCTGAGAAGCTGGTAATCTTTACAGTGTAATTTAAGGCCCACCTAGAATACTGACTACTTAAACACATTTTCTGAATCTTACGTGAATTTATGTGAATCTGAATGATGCCTGAATTTCTACCCTCTTTAACTGTGGCCTCCTCCAGGCTGTCTTAGATTTTGATGCAAATGCTTGTGCAAGGAAAACTATCCTAGGTAATTAGTCATTTATTCTTTCATCCAACAAAGATTCATTGAGCATCTATTATATACCAGGCACTGTTCTAATTAACTGTTATGCATCAGACTAAAAAAATAAAATTTCAGCCTTCATGGAGTCTATAATATAATAGGGGGTAACAGAAAACAAACAAGAATATTTTTAAGTAAATTAAATAGCCTATTAGAAGGAAGTAAGTACTATGGTGGGGATAAAAGGCCTAAAAATATATAGATCATGTTATGGTGGACAAAGTAAAAAGACAGAGATTGGATTTCAGTGTTAAATAAGGTGGTGAGGAGACACCTCATGGAGAAGATGGGATTTGAGCAAAGACTAGCAGTGGATATCTGGGAGCAGAGTGTCCCAAACAGAGAAAACACCTGCAAGAAATATCCTACAATGAGAGTGTGCCTGACATGCTTGAGGAATAACAAGGAAGCCAGTGGGACCGGCTTGAGTGAGCAAGGGGCAAAAGAAAGGTGATGAAATTGAGGCCACGGCTTTTACTTTGAACGAAATGAATTAATTTACAAATGTCTCTTCTTCCTGGCAAGAAAGTACCCTTTACTTAGAAAGGACCTGAAAGACTGGGATAATATGTAAAATAAGGAGAAGCACATATTGGATGGTAAAAGATGAAATAACTCATCTTTTTCCTTAGGAATATTTTTGCAAGTACAATGCATTTAAGCAAAATGGACTGAAATAAAACAAAGGAATTCTAGCTGGAGAAAGAGAGATGTGGCAGTTCTTAACAGAAGTGACAAAACATCAAAGCCTTAGATTGTGTTATTTGATTGAAAGAGTCTCACTCCATTTCCATGGTAGCCTTTGTAAAAAAGTGATTCTCATCACTTTAAGCTGGTGTACTTTTCACACTGCTGGAAGGCTAATAGAAAGAAGGACCAGGTGTAGCATAGTATCACCTGGGGACACTTGTGAAAATGCAGGTCCCTGGACCCTCCACAGATGCACTGGATTATGCTGTCCAATAATTATGCTGTAATTTCTATGCATCTAAAATTTGAGGACAATGAATAGAAAGGCAATTTTAAGGGTCTGACTCTAGATTTCTATGGGTAGCGTTTTCCTTAGGAGGTCCCCCAAACGTTTAATCCTGGATCAGGTGAAGAGGAAAGAGTCCAGTAAAATGCCTTAGATATTGTCACAGAGAAAGGGAGATCATTTAAATGGATTTTTAAATCATTGTTAATTTCTGCGACTGTACAATCATTAAAAATGTTGTGTACAGTTACTGGGTGGAGGTCACTATTCCTTGTGATGTTTAGATTTGAGCACATATTAATTCCTCTGAGTGTGCAGTTGTTGATTGTGATGATTTGAGTCAACGAGAAGTAATGATGGCTAAATACCTGAGATCTATTGCCTTGTTAGCTATGTTAACAGCCAATGACAACATAATCTAAAGAGATTTACTATTTGGCTTTAGAAGAAGTATCAAGCTAAAAGTACTGTAATTAAAACGTTTATTAACCTGCCAAGTTGAAAAGGGTAGGTCAAGACTTACATGTCTGAAGAGTGACAGTGTTTACCATTTGATCTTATGCCCACCTTGCCCCATGGAATACCCCCACCTATTCTACAGAAACTGGGAAATGAGCTCACTAATTTTCCTTAATTTGTAGTTTTAAAAGTTTTTTAAAAAACTTTAAAAAAATTCTTTACTGCAAAGCCAGCAATTATCAAAATTCTCTAATGACCTTGTCTGAGACCTTTCTCTGTAATGGGGTGATGCAGACAGTCTCTTGATTTTTTTTTGAAGGTCAAATTACCTTGCTTCAGTATCTTCTGGTGATGGGCAAAATGAGACTAGCTTAATTTAATATGTCTCTGCTGCTTTTCTTTCAATCCAAAGGGGCATCCATCATGGGCTTCTCATTCTGACTGATATTGATCAGGTAATTGCCCTCAGCTTGTCAAACTATCATGATTTTTATAAGAATGAGTCTTTTCTAGAAAAAAGCAGACCCAGAAAGAGATACAAAGATTTTCATTAGAAGTTTGCCCAAAAGCAAGTCCAAGCAGAAGTCAAGATGGGAAAGGAGAGAGGAGCTAGGGGAAGGATGAAGGTGAGGAGGGACAGCGGAGATAGTGTTGTGTCCTTGTAAAACACAGTAATATGCATTATCATGATCCACTTGGTACAATTCAGAAAAAAGTTCCAGCCCAGCACATAACAGATTTCAGTGCAAGCCAGTTTTCATAAGCAGCCAACTATGTGGTTATTCAGAGCAAGAGTTAAAAAAATTAAAACATTTTAATAATGCCAACCTTATTTAACTTTCTGTCTCAAGATCAAGGTGGATGCTATCCTTGGAGCTCAGGAATATCATTTTTCTTTTCTTTGCTACTTCAGTGTAAATAAACGTTTAGCCAACTGTTTAATTTATGCTAGACTGTTAAGGCAAAGATGAACGCTAAAAGAAAAAAAAAAAACATTGCTAGGAGAAGATTCCTCCAAGAAATTGTCTTATGTTGATTTGAAGAATATCTTCTCAATGTGGCTGGCGTGCCAAGCCCAGGGACCCTAAAAGAAAGACATTTCCTTCCAAACATTCTGAACAGTGTATGATACAAATTCAGGTCTATGATTTAATGTGAAATACAGCAAGGTTACAAAAGCTCACGTGAAGAGTCTAGAATGTCAAAGTTAGCCCACCCCTAGGGTATTATTACAGTTAACAACCTGTTCCAAATAGTGCTAGGTGTCCAAGAGCTGTATCAAGCCAGCAGGGAGAGCCATCCTGCTGCTAGGGCTTCATATAATCAACTACATCCCCGCAGACATTCAAGACTAGCTTGATACCCTTCAATTGAGAGCGCTTAAGAATAAAGAATGCAGCTTGTCACCTTCAAAGAACTCTAGAAATAGTCACTTAAACTACCACTACATTCAATGCAGTTGCTTAAAACAGTTGACTCTTTACTCAGGTTTTTTTTGGGGGGGGTTCCTATTGGCCTTCGGCCATGCCATCTTTGGAGATCTTCCCCAAATATAAAACCATTTAAATATATACTTATAACCCACATTAAAATGATATTGGTATAATTTTTTTCAAAAAATATTTGTAACTTTTTTTGAAATTATTTGGCTACACGTAACTGAATTGATTCACAACTTGTTATGAATCCTCAGCAATCATCCAACAGTTGAAATTTTACAAAGTAAGAAAATCTAAACCTACAAATGCAGTGAAATTTTAGTAAATACCAATATTAATAATTAATTACTGTGGCACAATGTCATGACATGTAAGTATTTATTAGAACGTTTACCCAAATCCATCTGTAATTTTCTTTTTGGTATTTTGAAGCCATTTTTGAGGTGGGACACAATGCTCAGTCTGCATATCCATCCAAGAATGTGTTTTCTAATCCTGGTTCGGGAACATGGGTATAATAAAAACATACTGTTTCTTGGAGTTTTTTATCCTCATCTGAGGACATTTTTTTTTCCATTGGTTTTAGAGAGAAATGGAGAGAGACAGAGAAACATCAATGTGAGAGAGAAATGCCAATTGATTGCCTTCTCGTATGAGCCCTGATCCGGGATTGAACCTGCAACTGAGGTATGTGTCTGACCAACAACTGAACCCACAACCTTTCGGTCTATAGACTGACACTCCCAACAAACTGAGACACACTGACCAGGGCCTGTTTGTTGGATTTTTATAGTAGATTTGCAGTAGAATTTTTTAGTGTTTCCCCTTTGCGAAGTAACTCTCAGTTTGCAGTTTATCTCCTGTTAGGAGTCAGAAACACCCTGAACAGCTGGACCACTGTTGGATTAGTTACCTGGTTCTGGATGTTTTATTAATAGGAGAGTAGTATAACCCAAAGGCAAGTACAATTCTGGGCTCCACCTGAAAGTACCCGTCTATTCCCCAGAGAAAGATCATAAGTTGAAGTTACTCAGGAAGAAAAAAAAGATACAGGCAAAACAATTAAAGGAAATGGAAAGTGGTTTTTCAGTTTTCATTTCTGGGTTTCAAGATTTCCCCTTCTGTTTTAATTTCAGTCTCGCACACTCTCCTTTC
The DNA here is from genome assembly GCA_004027735.1 of Carollia perspicillata. NCBI lineage: Eukaryota > Metazoa > Chordata > Mammalia > Chiroptera > Phyllostomidae > Carollia > Carollia perspicillata. The sequence goes on along the minus strand of PVKM010007752.1, from coordinate 22,012 downwards.
TCTTACCTATGTCTCAAAAGAATTGCCAATGGCATACTGGGCTAACGCAGTAAGCACACGTAGATGCAGCAGATCAAAGATGTATTCCATTGTGTTTTTTCACTCTCCCTGTTTGCTTCCCCCAGGAAACCACCAATTAGTGACTTAGCTGAGTTGTGTACATGTCATGTCTGCACGTGCATTGAGCATTTTTGCAGGTACATTCACAAGTGGGTGCTTTTCGTGTTTTCCTGTTGGGATTAACCCTTCCTATATGGCAGGTGAGGCTGTAAACTTTGCACAAAGCTCACCACAAGACCTCCCAATCGCACACCCTTTTCCTTTCTGGCCCCTGGCTCCAGCCCCCTGAATGAAATGAAATGTGGCACCACCTTTTGGTTGTGCAACCTTAGATGCTGAACACTGTCTATGAATTTAGATAAACACCACTACTCAGGGTGAACACTGTTTATTTTGTTTATGTTTCTTGCACTTAAATGACATCAAAAATTTTTCTCTCATGTTCAATGGCAATGTACATGTATACGCACTCATGTCTATCTGTCTATCTATCTATTGTGTTTGTTAAATTGCCTGCCAATTTAACATATCTATCCTTTCACATTTTCTTAATTAACCACATTTGTGAAAAGGATAAACCCTCCATTGAGCTCTTTTTTTTTCTTTAAATCATGTGTGGAATGTGCCTTTTAGCTCTTCCCTGTGTAAATAATGTGCAAAATAATCAAAACACCATCACGACCTGACAGCTCAGGCCTTTGATGAATAGGGCTTTATGTGGGATTATCATATGACATTTCCAAACTAAATTATATTTATGAGTCATATAGAGTACTATTGCATTATCATCCCTCTGTGCAGAGTTTGTACAATTTGCAAGGAGTAGATGAAAGCAAGGGACATGAAATTAAATGCTCTTTTTAAAAATAAAATTAAAAAAATAAGAAGGGAAGCCATCATTTTCTATTCCCTTGACTACTCACCTACAGTTCCTGAAATTTTGAGGGGAATATTATGGTCTCTATTGTCTCTGGGATTCTATTACTGCATATACTTAAAATCAATATGTTCAAAACATTTTGGAAATGAACTCATCTAACACTCCTCCTCTACAGATGAGGGAACTGAGCAGAGTCAGAAACACAGTTCAGAGTTCTCAACCCCTTGCACAACTTCCCCCCTAAACTTGCAGTTTATCTAGTTTATGTAGTTTATACACAGACAAGACTTTGTCAAAAGATCCACATGATAGCAGGCAAATGAAGCAAAGCAAAGGTATTCTACATATGAAAAACTAGTTTTCAAAAGGAGTTATTTATGGTACATACTTTCTGCCATTTTGAGAAACATTATACTATTCAAGTCCAAAATTTTTTTCTTGGTTAAATTCAAAATAATTTCCACCCTTCTGAATATATTACTCTATAATTTCTTAGGAACTATAATAGAGAAAGACAAATACTGTTTCTCAGTGTCTTTTTCTTCAATCAGGGTCCTCCGACCCTTTAGAGTCCCTCTGATTTCTTTCCAGTGCTCTGCAACACATACACCCATGTGTCCCTGCTCCAACCCTGGTCTACTTGGTCTGAGAGCAGCATTAGGGAGTTCACTACCACCTCAAAGAATGGGCAGATTTGTGGTAACTTGTGTGCATTGAATTTTATATAGCACATCACACTTAGAATGTTCTTCCGAGGCTACATTCTCATGAGGTTCCTTATGGTCCATTCTTCTGTAAATAGAATGCTATCCAGTCAATTCTATATTTGATAGCTTGGTATTCCAACAGGTAAGACTACTATATAATGTGGCAATAAAACTTAACTACTATGGCTGCTTTCTAACAAAGAAAACTGTAAAAATCACCTATAAACCAATGAGTCACAAGAAAAAATGTAATACAGATGTGGAATTACTGTCCTATGATGCAGAATAAAATGATATCCTCTCCCTAAACCCACTTCACATAAATGTATGGTTCATGTGGTCCCATAGCTGACCCACATGGAGTTATCTGTATCTTTTAAGCAAGATAATTTTACCTAAAATAAAATAAAGTATATTAAAGGGAGATAGTCTTACCCTGGCTGGTGTGGCTCAGTGGATTGAGTGCTGGCCTGCAAACCAAAGGGTTGCCAGTTTGGTTCCCAGTCAGAGCACATGTCTGGGCTGCAGGCCAGGTCCCCAGTAGTGGGCATGCGAGAGACAACCACACATTTATTATTTCTCTCCCTGTTTTTCTTCCTTCCTTCCCCTCTGCACAAAATAAATAAATAAATAAATAAATAAATAAATAAATAAATAAATAAAATCTTTTTAAAAAGGCATGAAAACACAAGTTTATAAATAAATAAAGGGAGTCAGTCTTTATCAGCCCCAATAGGAAGAAATACCTAAAACATGGTAGTCAGAGTCAAGCAAGTAATTAGAAATTTCTTTGAGTCATCAAAGTGAAATTCTTAGCAAATTGCTAGACATTTCAGTTCCATCCATGGCCTAATATTTCCAGAAGCAGAGTGATCATAAAACAAAATACTAACATGTTGTAACTTTTCTTCCTGATATTTCATAAATACAGCATTGACATGTCTAAATTTTCAAAGCTCTCCTTCTTACTCTGACTTAGAAAGTCACATGTCTTGATGGCAAATGGAATATTCACTAAACTAGGAATCCACTATAAATACACATAAACTTATGTGACCCAAAGGAATAAAATAGACACTATGACAACTTAAAAAAATTAAAATTAAAATTAAAAACCAAAGAAAATTTGGTCACATTTTCTCTTCCCTTTTACCATATTTTACCATGTATAATGCGCACTTTTTTACCCAAATATTTTAGGGAAAAATAAGGATGTGACTTATACATGGGTAGTACTAATTTGTTACTAGTAAAAAAAAATTATTGTATGTTGTAACTGTCCTTGTGTTTTGTAATTATTTGTTACATAAAATTTCTTGTGCCATAATATGTTCAAAAACAAATGCTAAAATTACTTTATAATACAAAAATCAAGTACCTAAATATAAATAAATAACTAATTGAATTAAAAATAAAAATGAAAGATTTTTTCCTGAAAGTTTGGGCCAAAAATGTGGGTGTGCATTATACATGGCAAAATATGGGGTGTATACTTTTTCTAAATATGCAAAACTGGCAGTCATGGTAGTTATTTATCCAGTTCACTGGTACTGAAGAGGCCGAATTTGGTTAAATGATGAGCCTCCAGTCTTATCAGAGTTAATGTTAATATCTCAGTTGATTTTATGAAACAGTCAAACTAAATGCTCTAGATTCTATCCACACCATTTACATAATGATAACGGTAACTTGCCAAATGCTGAATTCCACCTGAACCAGTTCAGAGCATGGATGTTCATTCACAGAAACTCACTTATAGGCATTAATTATTTTTAGAGACTTAAAAATAATTAGGAATAGCACAAGACTTCTCTTCATAAAACTTACAAAATTGAATCCCTCCAGCATGGGACAGTGGCGAGAAAATCCTCCCACGCTCTCAATCATGTGCAGTGGCAAATATCGCTCTTTAATGAAATAATGATTCCCTAATTTCTGCAATTTCATTGACAAATAATAAGATGTTTAAATGGGTGTGGCAGGGTGAGAGTTAAATCTGATTGTAATTAGATTGCAGTATGTATGGTCATGTGGTTAATAGTAAATTTTCCTTGATTAACTGGTCCTGTTTGTTAAGAGCTCCTATTAATAATACATTAGTGCTCTCCGTGTTGGCTGTAGAGACACACCATGGACCAGTGCAAAATTAATGAAGGCAGGTACGCATGCTGATTAGAATGTGGCAGTTTAATAAACTCTCCCAACATTAAATTATTTAATGCATTCATGCTCATGCAGGCTATTCGATGGTCAGCTTGACCACCTATGTTTTAATATTGGGAATTGAAATGCAGAGAGTGGAAGAGATATAGTGGTGTATGAGGTAATTAGCTCTCGTGTCTGATAAATGGGGCAATACCTATGTGCACACATGTTTTAGCACACCACAAATGGTGCTTCCATTAGCTGGAATCTTCTGTGGAAATTTTTATAAATGTTTAGTTTCGTTTTTGCACCATACACAGAGGGTCTGAAAGCTGTAGTCACTGTCAGTTCAATGTTTGAGGCAAATTTCAGGTGATCTATAAAGTAGGTTGTCTTGTTAAATTAGTCACAAAAATTAGGTAGGAAGCTTATCAATAAACATCTCCAATCTGAACATAATCTTTATCTATCATATAGAAAATACTTTATATAAGTGTAAGTTATTTCAATATGTAAATGAAAATAGCTATTAGATTTTGAGCAAAAGATAATATTTTATATATGAACAATCTCTATAATTTACACAATGCTTATATGTATTATTTTATTTCATTCTCATCATAGCCATTTCAGATGAATAGTGAATAGTATTTGCTAAGAAGTAGCTGATCAAAGCCTTAAAAATATCAGTTCTTGTAACTCAAAGTCCAGAGCTTTAAAAAGCACAATTTCACAGCTGCTTACAAAACTAATATTTGTGAAAATAAACCATTATTTATAAAACAACTTAATGTTTTATAGTAGGTGAACATTCTAGGAATTCAACCTCTCTGGAAACAGGATGCTACTTAGATTTGGTGGAAATGCAAAAGAAGACATTTCTATGTTTTAACACTATCTTAATATAAACAAGTATTTTAAATAACTTACATTTTCTGAGGCCCAAGGACACTTTCTGACTGTATTTTAGGTGTTCACAGGATCGTTCACAGTGCTACATGAAATAATATGCCAACACAGAACAGTCCAGACTCTGGACCTTGGAGACAGTGTAGATAGCATGAACTATACATTTGGTGAAGTCACCAAGTCTGGCTTTGCTGAATCACAAGACCACCCACCCCAAAAGGAAGCCCTGGGAGGTTGAATTGTTGAATGGATTTATCAGTCTGGGCAACTCCATAATTTTGCCATTCTATCTCCAGATTTTTGCCCATTCTTAGGATGCCAGCAAAAGTAAGAAGTAGAAAATGATTCTTAGCCTAAGAAAATCAAAGGAGAGTTGCAAGGAAACCTGGACAGACTAGTACACAGGAAACCAGGAGAGCAGGCCTGTCTGCTGGTCTTGGACATTCCCAGGAACTGCCTGCCAGTCTGACTTCGAGCAATTACCTTCCCTGGTCCTCCATAGATATTTTTAGATGTAATTGAGGGGATTGAAGAAAATGAATTCTCAAGTTCCTCAAATCTCTAGTAAGAATATCTAATTGTTTTTTATCAGGAAGAAGCATGCCAATGATCCTTTTTTCACACTCCTTGTGGACTAACAGACAAAAAGAGCCCTGAAATTTTATGGCTGATAGAAAGCACCATCTTTGAACAGCATACTCTGCAAAGTTCACTTTTCCTAAAGGCCTGAATGAGTCATTCCGGGCTTTAGCTGGCCTTTGATTTTTCTATAGGTCTTAGCCAGCCTGGGTGTCCGAATTCTTTCTACTGATTCCCCCCACCCCATTCCTCTGGCTAGCTTCTAAGAAGGCTGTTGTCATGAATTAATATTGTCCTCTCGGTTAGCTATTACAGTGTGGTTGCAGTATCAATGGAGCTTGTCCTTACTACTTCTTTTTGACAACGTGGACAGTTATTGATGTCTGGCATTTGTTATAGGTGTTTGGCAGCTGTATGAATATTGTAACTTACAACAGGCTTTCCACAACATTGCCAGGTCCCCATGAATTCTGACAGCTATCTGAAGGATATAAGAGCTGCCAGTCAACATTTTGCAGCCATAGTGTGTGCTGACAAAATGGGTTTCACCTTCCTCTCGATCTAGCAGAATATTTGTACAACTGGGAGAGTAAACAATTTCAGCTTGTTTGTTTATTTTCAGTCAATGAGAATTATGGAAAATCATTGTATCCTATCCATCTAAGTCATTTATCCCAAAGAAAAAGCATCTTGAACCAGGCTAAGTCTTTACTTCTTACTTTCCAGCCTTTGGCTCTTTCAAAACCAAATCTGAGAAGCAGGAGAAATCTACTCCCAAAAGAAGGCAAAGGCACACCCAACACAGAGAAGGAGCTCAAAACAGCAATAATAATTAAGCCTTAAGAACGGCATAATAGGAATGCTGAGGTAATGATAACGTTTTGAATATGGAAATATAACTTTGATATCATGTATTTTTCTAAATGCCTTTATAGGCTTAGCTAACTTCATCAGCAATAGCATTCCCTTTGCATCAGATAGTGCGGTATATTTACTATTTGCCGAGTGTTTGGAATTTATTTAACCCTTGTGACAATCCAATGGGTTAGAAATAATTTTATCTCTGTGCTACATATTATGAAACTAAATCTCAGAAAGTTTAACTTGCCTATGGTCACAGAGGGGCTGAGATGCAGGCAAGATTGAAATCCAGAGAGTCTTGGTGTTCTTAATGGCCACAAGTGGTACAACTAAACCCTCACAGTCCAATATGGCAGCCACAAGCCACATGCAGCTACCGAACAGCTGAAATATCCCTAGTCTGAATTCAAATGTGTTACAAGTATAAAATATACCAGATTTGAAGACTTAGTGTGCAAAAAAGAATGTAACATATCTAATTAGTACATGTGTTACATTGCTTACATGTTGAAATGATGATTTTTTTCAATGTTTAGAGTTAAAAATATATTATTAAAATTAAGTTTACCACCCTGGCTGGTGGACTAGGTGGATTGAGTGTCCGCCTGTAAACCAAAGAGTCACCCATTCAATTCCCAGTCAGGGCACATGCCTGGGTTGCAGGCCAGGTCAGGTCCCCAGTAGGAGGGGGACCCACTCGAGAGGCAACCACATATTGATGTTTCTCTCCCTCTCTTTCTCCCCATTGGGAACCACTCTGCCTGGTTTCAGGAGTTGTAATTGCCTCCTGTGGCTAAGGATGAGTGAGCGACCTCTGGACTGTGAGCCACTGAGGAAAAAAAGCTTATCTCCCAGGCAAGAGCGCTGCTTCTGCCATCTCTAGTTCCCAACGCTTAGTCGGTTAATCAGAGTCTATGGGTAAGACCCCTCAGAGGAGGGGCAACCCAAGCAGACACGATCATGTGGGAGGCCATCAAGAAAGGACTTGGGGGGTTCAGCAAAGCGAGGGCGAAGGACCCTCACCCCCCTGTCTATTTTGACATAGCCTGAGTCCCTTTTCTATCTGGGAGAAGCTCTGCGAGAAGTGCTTCCTGGCTCTAATCCATTTAAGCCTGAATCTTGATGAGGAGAGGGTGCAGCCCTCTGCGGCCTAGAGTGGGTTCCGGGGTAATCAAGCATAAGAAAGAATATGTAAAATCCTGTGAAACCTGCTTTTGTTTAGAATGCTCTCAATTAAATAAGGATCCAAGCAAGAAGTGAGTTTGTTCCTCAAAGTTTTATGTCTCTTTAGCTATCTGACCCTGACTCAAAATAGGCCCTTCTGAGTTCTTTGTTATCTATTGTTTGACCCTTACTGCTTGACATTGATTGATGTGCTTTACCTGTAACCATGTGTTAGGAACCTGATAAATACCATTGAGGTAAGGACTCATGGCCTTTCTCCCTTGAGAGATTAGCTCCTTTCCTCCCAAAGCAAATCATGTCTTGGTAGCATCATGTTCATCTGTGGTGGGCGGGGGGTGTCTGTGGCCAGAGCCCCCCCACATCTCTCTTCCTTCCTCTCTGTCTAAAATAAATAAATAATTAAAATCTTTAAAAAAATAAATAAAATAAAATTAAGTTTATCTTTTTTATTTTAATGTGTCTACTAGAAACATTTATATATTTATATAAATATTATCTATATTTCTATTGAATAATGCATATTTTTCACCAAGTGGCTCTAATTTTATCTGTTTTGCCTATACTCCATGAGAACATTTCGTTTGTACTAGGAAAAAAGAAAAGATGGAAAACCATTACTCCAACCAAAAAAACACAATGTTTGCAGTGTTGGTCATCTTATGATATACTTCACATGCATAACCAATGGGAGATTTCAAATAGTTGTCCATTGATAGTAACTATAAGCCAAAGTTTGTTACTTTATTCTGTTTGCCATGGATCATTTCAAATTTAGAACAACCATATTGGAATCTTTCAATGCTGGGAATTCCTGGCCAGTGGCTGGCAAAGCACCAGTATCTACTATGTGCATACTTCTCTGTGTTGAGGTCTTTAAGAGGAGATATCATGTGTACTCATTATTTTGTAAAAGATTCTGGTACTAGGTAGGGTCTTTGGTGAATCCGATGGTGGCAGACAGAAACTATCACTGGAGACCAGCAGCGAAATTTTGTCTATTAAAGAGGGAAAAAAAGGAATCCCTCATGAAGTCTAAGTAAACAGCTCATTTCATTCACAAGTACACAAATATGTGAGGACCCACATTATCAACCAAAAAACATCTAGGCCATTTTTCACACAGAAGTTTTTCTATGGGAAAAGAATAGTCAAAATTAAGTGTTCTGTAAGTATTTGTTGCTGACTGACCCAATTTATCTTCTAAAGTGGTGGTGGGAAAATGGAGACAACTGTACTCAAACATTGATTTTAAAAAATGATTTTAAAAAAAGGAAACAAAGAATTCAGCAAGGGTCATGAGGTACATGAACAGGAAAGAAAACTCAAATCCACTGTGAGAAGTTATGTCAAAACCAGAGCTCATGAATTATCTACTTGAGTATTTACCCTCATGATGAGGATGGATATATATATATGGCATATATATATATATATGCCATAAAGTAAAGGGTTTTAAGTGTTGATGAACACAGATAGGAATTAATTAGACACATCGGACTTAAGTGTAGCATGTAGACATTAAAAATGGCTGAGACAGGTAGATATAGGGGGAAAGGTATTTAACCTCCACTTGTAAGTTTTCATTTTATTTGAGAGAAAATTTCATGCTGCTTTTGAAATAATTGATCAAATAGAGAAAATCCAAATTTTTACTCCTGTTGAAGCAGTAAAATAATCTTTAATGGTTATTTTCTCCCCTGTAGCTAAAAACCAGCTGAATTTTAAAACCAAACTTGGCAAGCACTTGATGGCATGCTTTCAGCATGATGTTTTAAAACTTAAAATATGAAGTGATCTTTAAACATTAATGGAAGTCACATGACAAATTGTACTCACAGGATAGGATCATCATGTCCACCTCTCCAAATGTGTGTCTTGGGCTCTAAGATGGAAGAACACAAAGAGATGTTCTTTTTTATTTATTAAATCATTTTTATTATAATTCTGGGATGGGCGGACAAAGAGATATTCTTATTCTTCCTCCTCTTCTTTGGGAAAACACCTTTTAAATGTTTCTGTAGCACATCTAATTCCTTTCTAGTACATTTTGCTGGCTTTAGTGTTCAATTTACTTTAGATCAGCAGAATAATCCAAGTGAATCTAGGTTGCTGTAATGTTACGTTTGGAAGATCTGATCCATTTGCAGCTAAGGTATACCCAAATTCATTAACATTTCTCAGTAGGCTTCCAGCAGGTGACTTCAGGAAAGGAAACAGATGCATCTGAATGTCACCCTACCACACATGTGACTGTTAGTAGATTTTTGTTATGTCCATATACTGTTGCTGAATCCCATTCTAGGGGAATATGGATAATGACAATAATTTGTTTTTGAACACAGAATTATACAGAAATATCCTCTAAAAGGTTTGACATTAAATAGGTCCAAATTTTACACAGGCACAATGGAGATTAACCTCAATGAGTTTCTAAGTGCTGATTCCTAAACTTAAATGCAGGATATCTCAAAGCACTAAAAACCACAGAGAAGTTGTAGGTTCTAGCCAAAGGCAAGACATCCTAAAACGGACAAGTAAAAGCAAGCAGTCGAACTGTCTGGCTTCTGCATGAGGGCAAGGAAGATGATTGGAGACCTGTAGCCTCAGATAGAGGCTCATACATTCTGAAGCAAGACAGCTTCTTGCCAAAAGGAACATTTATACTTGAGTTAGCCTTTGTGATGGAATGGAATAAATATGTGGCCGAAGTCATAGCACCTTACTAGTTCTAGGCCTGGCATGTCTCTGAGCCATGGTTTCCTGTGTGTAGAAATGGTAGCACCTCACCTGTAAGTATGCTAAATTATTGTGTGGGGGAAACAAATGAGGCCACGAGTATGAAAACATTCGTAGACTATAAAGATCTGCCACGCTGGGTAAATTGTTATGTATTATTGGGTTGCTGAATCAAAGTGATATTAAGTCTTTCCAAAACATGTTCATTAGAAAACATAGTTTTCAAACAGCATATTAATATTGCTTGCAGAGGAGGGGGTGGGGTCTGTGGCATACGCCTCTGTGGAGAGCTCAGCAAGACACCGAGGGCATATTGAGGCTGGTATTTGTGTCTACAGAGTCCCCCTGACCAGGAGAAAAAAGGTACTGCACTTACCCTCTCCCCTAAGTAAGTAAAATAAACTCCATGCTCAAGTTCAAGTTAAATGAGAAGAAAAGAAAAGGGAAAGAAGAGAGGAAGGGAAAAAAGAAAGAATTAAAACCTTTATCAAAGTCTCTTGACAGATGCCAAGAGTGAACAGTGTTGCCTAGAGTTCAGTCATTTATCTCTTCATGCTTGATAGGCTCCTCCCCAGCTCGGTGTTTCCTCCTCTCCTCCCCTCCTCAGCCCTTCCCGTTCCTCTTTCTGGACCTTACCTCTTCTCCTCTCCCTTCCCCACATGCCCCCATAAGTTCTCTACCTAAATCTGGCTTCCTGATCCCTCTTCATGGCTACCCACTTCCCATTTTTCAAGCTAATGTATACTGCTCTACACTGCTGCAGGTCCTTTCTAATCAGTGTTAGTCTGGTCTTTCTTAGTGTCTTCTCATTCTCTGCTTTCTAGCCTGCGCATCAAAACAAGGTCCAAGCAGACAGAACGATATCTGCCTCTTAACATGAAGACAGAAGAAAGACTGTAAATATTACTGTGTCATATAAGAGGATGATATACACAAATATGTTTACTGTATGCCAGGCATTGTTTCGAGAGCTTTGCATTTCTTAACTCCTTTAATTGCCTCAACCACCTATGAGCTAGTTACTTTATTATCTTCATTTTACAGAAGAGGGCAATGAAACCCAGAGAGAATAGCAAATTTGCCCAAAGTCACAGAGCTTTAAGTCTGACTAAGGAGCCTGCACTCCGCCACTGGAGGGGATGGATATCTAATTAGAGATATGAATCAATGTACAAAGTATTGAAGTGGGCTTTGTATGGCTGGGAGAGGGAAGAACTGAAATTTCATGGGCAGACAGGGTAATGGCTATCAAATGGGTCATAGCCAATCTCAAGACTACTTATCACATCTCATGACAATATTGTCTGAAGTTAATCTCTCTCCAGGCAATGTTTTCTCAAGGCTGGATTTGTGGGGTGAGTCATTTTTAAGAAATTAAATTTGTATTGGCTACCAATTTCATTAAATTCAAGGAATGGAAAAGTCAAATGAAGCAGAATGAAAACCAAACTAAACTCAGTGAAGGCCCATATATTAAACTTAGTTCAGATTTCCCAAATCATCGCAGCTCTGTAAAGGGCTTGTTAGTCGAGGGGCAACAGAGCATGGTATATTCCTGACGCATGCGTGTGGGAATGGCGTGGCTTGTTTTTAAAAACTGCATGAAGTTCTATTTTGATTCTTGCAATGTTCCCCCAGCAATCCCTTATAGGTTTGAAAAGATGCAGAAACCATATGATTTTGTTCCACAAGTTCAAGTAACTTTATTTATAATTGTGATTCTTTCTATTTAAAAATATTCAGATCTTTTTTCTCTTTGGTTCCATGAAAGTTTATACTATGTCTAATAATTGAGTTTGACTAAAATAAATTGTTTTCCTGCATTTAGGCTTTAGGAAAAATTCTTCTGGAACATTCCAGGGTCTAGTAATTGACTATTATTAGTATTAATAAGAATTACACAGCCAAATCCCACTGCCGTGCACTGAAAATTTACCCCTCAGGATCAAGACTCAGTACCAATTTGAATGTGTTAAAATGTAATTTCCAGTTCACAGACCTCTCAAAAGGTAAAACAGACATGGGAGTTTACATTTGAGATAATAGATAATAGAAAGGACACTTCCCAGTGCATGCTGATTGGAATTAGAAACGTAAGTAATAACATGTTTTTCAAAATGCAGGAATTCATTTGCTATCATTCATAGGATTGGATTGATACGTGGGACAAGAAATCATTCCTATTAGGGACTCTTATTTATTTATTTAGGAGAGAAGGGAAGGGAGAGAGAAAGAGAGAGAGAGAGAAACATTGATTGGTGGCATCTTGTACACACCCCAACAGGGACCAAACCCACAACCTGGGCATGTGCCCTGACCAGGAATTGAAATGGCATCCTTTCACTCTGAGGAATGACACCCAACCAACTGAGCCACACCAGTCATGGCCCTTAATATGCTTAATATTGAATCTTTTCTATGCATTTCTTCAAATGAAGGCTACCTCTGTCTGTATTTCTTTCTGTTAGAGCCATTTCCTTGGCCTTTAAATTTCTGTAATACCTATTATTTGAATACCTGGAAAAATGTATGCATTGCCTTTTCCGTACATTGTGAAAAGTATCAGCCCACATAAATTTTATCAGTAAATTTGCCTTCTTTCCTCTCCACCTCATATTTACTTACTTACTTACCTTAAGTCTGCTGATAAACAACTACTGATATGTATGTTCAAACATGGGTAAGTTCTAAGAAAAGGTAGTCTAGGCTTTCCTGATTCTGCCTGTTTAGAGAAGAAATGGGTAGTGTCTTCTGTGTGTATGTTTTCTGCATTAGCCTTCCTTCAATAACGCCGTAAAGGAACGGCCCCAGCTACCTCATGTCTCTATGCTGGCATCTTCCATATTTTAAAATTTTGACTCAACAATCATTTCACACCAGAGAATATATCATGATTTGTAAAATGCTCTGCCCCTTTGAATAAAGAAGATAAAATAATTTTACATAAGCAATTTTAAAATATCAGGACAAAAATGGATTTATTTGAAATTGTTTCTGAAACAAAACTTGTTTTTTGTCAACAGTGCATAAAGAAACAATGAAATAGCCAAGAAAACATTTTGATATTATACGGTCTTTTTGACAAAGGTCAGTCTTAGTCTCCTAAAATTTGGCATCCTAAAATAACGTCAATATGTTTAGTTAGAATATTTTCTGAAAGCTTGCTTTCAGTGAAACAAAAGTAGAATGAATTGCAACAAAATATATTAAAAACTACATCACGTGCTGTTTTACTGATGTTTAATGGGGAGTTTTGTTTATTATCTTATAATCACCATAATTTTTTAAATTGCTGTGTAAGAAGTTTTGGCAACATTTCCATTGTGAAACATACAACCACCCAAATCCCAATCCCCAAATATTTGAACAAATCTACTGTGAAGACATGTATTTCTTCTATTCAAAACTGCAAGTAATTTTACTAATGCATTTTGGTAACCAGAAGCTAGGTCAAAATATCTTAAAAATGACATATTTCACATATTTCCTGAAAAATTCAGAAGATGATGGTGCTTATCATCAAAGGATCTTCAGAAAAGAACACAATATATACAAAGCTGAGTACATACTCTTTGGATAGAGTATAGTTTCTTTTTGAGTGTACTTGTCTCCCAACCAGGCATTGAACCCACGACCTTGTCTTATCAGAGTGACGCTCTAACCAACTGAGCTACCCGGCAAAGGCCAACAACATTAGGTTTTTTAGTAGGTTTTTTCCCCCTGAACTGTGAGTAAATCTGTGAAGTTCTTTTTTTCTTCAAAGAACATGGAAAAACACTCACTTTCATTCTGAAAAAAAAGTGTCCATTTTTAATTGTGGTGATTTGTATTTACGGGGTCATATTACCTAAAAAGATGGGGATGGTGCTCTACTTCTTGTGACACTTGTTTTGAAAATCTCCAGAGAACATATCCCTGAAAGTTCACATTGCATGGGTTTTACTCTGTCAACAGAACAACATCAGTCTGTAACCGGCCCATGGGTGAAATGGAAGCACTCCTACCAATGATGCTTCTGAAAATGGAATGTGCTTCCCAGGTTTCTTGAAACAGAAATCAACAGTGGGGAAGACTGATTGCTCCATTTGCTTCTAATGAGTTAGAGGAAGTGACCTCTGACCAAGGATCAGGGGACACTAAAATGCAGCTAAAAACAATCTTCTTTTGTGAGATGAACGAAAAGAAAATGCCATTGCCCAATTCTAAATAGTTACATGTTTTTCAAAAAGCAATAGGCTAATTTAGCTTGGTCAGACTCCTTTTCTTCCTTCTTGATATCTCCTTGTAGTCTCTGTATTTTCTTACCATTTTACAGCACTCTTAAACATTTCTATCTGTGCACTGTTTGTACTGAGCACAGACTAAACACTGACGTCAGAGTGGACTTTTCCTGGCCTGTTGTGTCTCCCCTGGCTTTGGTGCCTCGACACTTTTACAAAGGGGGCGCCTGAGCAGAGAATGCTCTCCTTCCCTATCATAACCCCGCTTTCTCCAGGGCCCAAATCAAAGACCTCTTCAGTCAGGGTTCACCTTTTATCTCCTCACACATTATATACTTGGCATGTGCTTGCTATGTAATGGATATATTTCTGAATGAATGCATATCACTGTTACTTTTTTTTACCAATCACATACCACTTACCTCCATTGCTGTGGTTAAATGTCAGATCTTCCCAACGAGATTGTAATTTCCCAGAAGAGAGGAGATATCTTTTCCTTTGGTGCTTTCTCAGTGAATACGGCAGAGACCTTTTTCTATAATAAGAAGTCAGTGATTATTTTTTGAGTGAAAAGAAGGCAAGAGATATTAGTATAAAATATGAAGACTCTTAACATAAAAATTCCCAACATTTTAAAGTATATTCACACTGTAAAATAGCACCATGAGACAAAAGAAATTTCAACTAAGGAGGGATCTTGAAAATTTCACTAAAGTAGACATCAGAAAAGTAATCATTAAATTAAACCACTGAATTCAATAAGCAGCACTTGAACTCTTTCAAGAAGAAAATCTTTAAAGGATACTAATGACACACATACATGAGGAAAAGACAAACTAATGTTTAAAAATTAAAAATATATGTGTCTTGATTCAGGATGCCAGCTGACTCCTTCCTTTGGAGTGTTGAAATAAATGAAAAGTTATCATGTATATTAAGAATAATTCATTTAATTCCAAAGAGCCTTTCACATAGGAAACTTAAAACATGTTAAAAGTCTTGTATGATAGTTAGATCATCTGCTGTGGTCCTGTTGATTCTTGGGACAGTGGAGTCGTAAGGTAGGGAAAGCTCAGCCAAACAGTGTCAGTAATCAGACCAAGAAAACACCACATGCCGCCCAAATCCTTGACTTATTACATGGCCATGGGATTACATTTCCCACATTCCTCCATAAAGAAAAAATAATGAGCCCTGGCTGGTGTGGCTCAGTTGCCTGGAGCATCATCCTGTGACTGAAGGGTTACAGGTTCAGTCCTCAGTCCTGGCACCTATGATCTGGTTAATGCTTCTCTCTTGCATCAACATTTCTTTCTCTCTCATCCTTTCCCTCTAGAAGCAGTGAAGAAAAGTATCCTCAGGTGAGGATGGGAAGGAAGAAAGAAAGGAAAGAAGAAAGGACAAAAGGAAGAAAAGAATGAGGAACATAATCTTTAAAGAGCTACTAGTAACCATCAAATATAAAATATTCAAGAGGCCACCTTTCCTATCCATTCCCATTGTCACTGCACTAACCCAAATACTTTGACATCTACTAGTAGATTATTGCCATAGACTTCAGCAGGCCTTTCAAATCCCTGCTTCTGCCCTTACCAAATATACCTCTCACTCCTGTGACATAAGTCTCCTCCACCCATGCAGCTCAAAGATAGCACTGCTCCAATCTCAATTCCCTGATTACCAAAGTCTTATAAAATTTCATCTCACACTCACTTTGTTTTCATACTATTGAACAGAGCAATACACTCAATCAAGTGAATTCATCCTGACTTTTCAGATCTATCTTAAGTGGCAGAAGGCCCACTACAATGCCAGGCACAAAATAGATGTCCAACACACACACATACGTTGATTAAATAATTGAGAAGATTTTTTTTAAGTGCTTGTGAGGAACTGGTAAATTGATTCATGTCCTATAAGATGCTCGTAATGTTACCATCTAATCATCTAAGTGTAAATATTAACAGGCTCAACAGTTCAAGGTGAAAAGAAATCAACAGAGGCCCTTTTCTCCTTTCCCATCAAAACTTCTGTGCACTACAGCATTCCCCTAACAAGATTTGCCTGATTTTATCATCTTTCTCAGAATTACAAAGACACTTCCATATTTAGAGGGAGTGAATTTATTTGAATACCAAAAGCCTAAAACCCAAGTTTATTTTCCTTCATATAAGTACTTCAGTAAGACAGACCCAACAGTTATCAATGTAAGAGCAGCATCTGGATCTTTCATACCTGCCCAATAGATGTAGCGTGTTCTATTCATTGATTCTAAGACAGCAGGTAAGAAAAAACACAGAGCTAGCAAATGCTATGTACCACAGAGTAAAGGACACAGGCTCATTTTTTTCCACAATTGAGAGAGCTTGAGAATATTCTCACCATAGTTCTCGTCACAACTATTGGGAAGATGTAAACTCTCAGAGGAGACCTTGCATCCATCTTGAGTCTTTGTCTGCAGGGCTGGTGTTCACAAATGTCCACTTCCCTAGTTTAATTTCAGTCTTGGGTGGACAAATAAGCATGTGTTTTGCAATAGGTACCTTCTTGTCTCCTCTTCAGATGATTAGCTTCTTTGCCATTTGGTGGTGTCCAAACCCAAGAAATGCAACAGTTGGGTCACTCATGAGTCACTTCCTTGTGATTCCCCACCCTGTCCCACCTGCATCCAGCAAGGAGACAGCATTTTTGGTCTTTTGCATCAGACCACGTCTTAGGTAAGAAGCAAGAGAAAAGGCATAATTTCAAATAAGTTCGTGATTAGTGAGGCAGATACCTGGTCAGCTATTGTATGTAATGACGGAGATTCCCAACATTACAAGTAGACAACTGACATTTTGCCTGAGCACGAACCTCTGGCCAGTGATAATTAACCTGAAGGCAAAGAACGAGTCATTTTCTTAATACAACAAGGCACCACGTTCAAAGTTGGGGCTCTTCCTGTTTTAATAATCAAAAGGGAAAGACCTTTGGTACTTAATATTTAAACAAAATGTTTAATATTTACACAGTAAAGTTCTTCTTCTGATATTAAACCAGCATTAAGGCAGGGATGGAAATTGGTTTATAATCTCTGACACCAGGCCTGGAGCCTTGTAGTGTAGTAAACAATGTCACTCTTCAGATGGGCACCACCTGCAAAGGGTTCAGAAATGTCAACCGTAATTAAACGTTTTATTTCAAGGATAATTCATAGGTTATGTACATGAAGGACTGCTTTACGCCATGAGAAATTTCAAAGTACCAACTTGTGTAAATAAGAAACAGGTCTTTTTTTTATTGTGTGTTTTTTTAAAAGTACATGCAAACTACCTGAGACCTAATTAATATTATTCTTAAACATATGCTTCATATTTTGCAAAGATTTTTAAGGTCAATTTCATGAAGCTTGACTGGTAATGCTATGTCTCTGCCTTACCAATTATTTCTTCTAGCTACGAGTAAGAACCCCGTGGGGAGCAGAGAGGATACGGTTCTCCATCAGCTCCCATGGTAAACTAATGGCAAAGTTGGAACTGGCCCTCATCAATGCTAAAGTCCTCCTTTGTGGCTTCAGTGTTAACCTGTGGTTTCAATGAAAACCTGATGAAAATGTAGTATTTTTAAAAGGATGACAAGTTTTTCAAAGGGGTGGGGGCCACCTAGCCCCTCTAATAATTCTCCTAATCCTAATGAGAATTGAGCGAAATTATTCAATTAAGAAGAGTGTGTGTGTGTGCGCGCGTGTGCACCCTTGTGCCTGCATGTGAGAAAGAGGGAGGAAGCAATGCTCCATTCTTTCTGCATCGATAAAAATTCATTCACTATTCCTTGGTATCAATTTGTTAAAAGCTAACATAATGACTCAGAGATTTAACACAGACCTTTCCTGGCCCTCCACCCTAACACTCTGTATCATTTTTTTTCCCCAAAAACAAGGCTTGAGAGGAAAGGCTTTAAGTAAAAATGCCATTAAAATAAAGAAATTGGGTGAAAGTGATGCCTTTTTTGTACATGTAACACTCTATTATAAAGAGTACTTTTCTTCTAATTATTTAAGGCAACAGGAAAAAAATATCCTTTTTCAATTTTTCTGTCACTCACTCTCTTTTCCTGTTCTTTCTGCATTACTTCACAGACAGGTCTCTATGGCATATGTCATATTCTAAGGAGGCCTTAGGCACACGAATAAGCTGAAATGCCTCTACCAGGTGGCTACTCTGCAAAGAGGCCTGGCACTGGGCAAATGGAGCCACACCCGTTGTGGCTCTCCTTCTGGGATGAAATATTAGTTCTTCGTCACTGGAGAAAATTTGTTGGTAATAGCAAAAAGCAACAGACATCAATTCTCCTAAATCATTCCTCCAAAATGAGTGCAATATGGATATTTTTAAAGAGTTTTGACCGTTCTTCCTTTAATTAAAAGTCTTTTCTTTTGGAAATATGGCCACTATAAAAGCTATGCAAAAACATGGGAAAAAAACAAATGGCACATTAACAGAAAATGCTGCATGTAATACGTATGCTGCTGAAAATTGCAGAATTAAAAAGCTGATACATGAGAGAAAAAAACTGAAGGAAATATGAGAACAGTAGGTTAGGATGGTGAGGTTATGAGTAGTAATTTTTTTCATTTCCTACATGTTTGTAATGAGATAATATGACTTTAATGATTAAACAGCTATGTCCAATAAGAGGGTGATCCCCTTGGGGAATGAGAAGCTCACAGGGATGCACTTGTTCACCGAACCACAGTAGCAAAGAAGTGAAGGAGAAACTTGGTGAAGGTGTGGACCAAACACAACTTAAAGGTATTTTCCTCCACATCTCCCACTTAACACAGAGAATAGTCCAAAAAGATTGTTGGCAAAATAGGATGAAAGGAGATGGTAGAAGAAGACAGGATTAGAATGGTTAGTTGGTTTGAACCTGGAGTTTCTGTTAAAATGATTTCAGATCATAAGCATTGAAGATTCCCTTCATCTTCCTGTTAAAATAATGCTGCCCTGGCTGCGAGATGGAAGAAAGACAAAAGCTCTCTCAGTCCAGCCATACCAATCCTAATTAGCAGAATAGCAAAGGCTGTGGTTTTGTTAAAAAGCTTATAGCTATCACAAAATAAGATTACAGCGTAGACAACATTGTTCAGCTACATAAACCCTCACTAAATCAGACCAGATGTAGAAGTAAATTGACAAGGCATTTTCAGACTCAGAAAGGAGAAAGAACATGTCTCAGGCCTCAAAGCTAGTGAATGACAGAACTGGTAAGATGGCAGAAATGATCGACTTGGTGGTCCCATACGTTTCTTTGTTCAGGTCATACATACATACATCTGTTGTTTCAAACAGCCCACTAGCATTCGGTAAATAGGCGATCTTGCTTAAAGAGCAAGATCTCTCATTTTCCCTTTCACCCCCACATGATCCCCCACTGCATCTCCCAACCATAATCCCCTCTCTTTAAAAAATGCCATGATTCCAATGGACCTGCTATAATGACAGTGATAAACTCCATGAGGGCACGGAGGCATGAAGGCAGCCTTGCAGCCTTGTAGGGTGGGGAGGTACAAAGTTTGCCTGTGAGACCTTCTGCATTCAGAAAAAGAAAAAGGAAAAAGAACACGTAAAGGGCATGGCAGCCATGGAAAGGCAATTAGTGGGGGGAAAACGATTCTTTCCATTGAGCCTTCTCCTTTGCATACCGAAGCAGCCAAGACTTGGGAAGAAGAACCCTAAAGCACTACACCTGATCAAATAATAAGAATTCATTTGGAACAAATACAATATTAAAAGCTAATTTTTCCACCACAAAATTAATTGATTAACTTTTCTCTCCACCGATATATTACTAAAACTTTCTCACTGCACAAACTCTCTGAGCAAAATTAATGGTTTTGTTTTGAAAATTAATTTAGATATTAAAAAATTATATTTCCCACCAAGATCTCAGTTACTCAGATTAAATATTAACCAAAAGCTGTCTTCTGCTTAAATAGAATTTAGCCTTTGAAGTGTTTTTATTAATCTCTTCTGATGTAGGTGCTTGAAATTCTATGAAAGTGCTGCTGCTACCCGTTCTGTGCATCACTTACTGTAATTTATTTTCAGAACATAATTCTATTTATAAATGAAAATCCTATTAAAAGAAGACAAGAAAAATTAGTCCTAGACTTTGCATTGGTAGAGTAGAAACAAAATGAGCGGCCTAACCTGAAGTGACATTTACAAATTACCTGTTAATTTAAACCCGGGTGAGGGATGGCAGAATTTAGTCGGACTGACAGGAAGTACCGACGGAATGACAGTGGGGTCTGGCGTGGTCATAAAGCTCTTGCCGCTGGCACATTTGTCTGCACCCCTGTCCTACCCCGCCACCTCCCCCAAAGCTTCCTGCCTGGTAAATAGGATATTTGTAAAAATATTTATACTTTTGTCAGATTCGTGAGTAAAGGTCTTATGCAGCTGGAAGTTCCCCTCCTTTGTTGCACGGGAGGAAATTATTCCTGAAAAAGGGTTTCTGGCTTTGGTTAGGTGACTGACTGCCCCGCCACCTGCCCGCCATCTCGAATATTCAGGCCTAAATATCAACGGCTTTCTTCATGAGTGTCTTTGACGAAGCATGCGGGACAGAAAGGTGACAAACAACTGAGCACCTGTGTGTGGGCCTTTACATACACACACCCCTGTCATTTTGCACCTCAGCATTTTTTAGAGCAAGCTGACAGACAGAGCTGGCGCTCCATGTACAGTCTATACTCGGTTTTTGAAGGATGATATCCAAAGATATCTTGTAAATAAATAATAATCTTTTAAGAGGAAGCCAAATAACAAGGGGGGAAGACAAAAAAGAGAGTGTATCTATCTGCAGATAGCGTATGTATCTAAGTAGCGTTTAGTATGTAGCAAGCGAAACATTTTTATATATCATCTCCTTAACATTCAACTTACAAAGAGGTGTGTTTTTCTTCCTAGTTGGCATACTCTCGATAGTAGTACTAAGTGCTTTGTGTATGCAGAGGTGGAAATATACGTAGACACAAATGTACACACACACTATGCATCACACACAGCACATACATGGTACATATAATGAGCTGCCTGGTTTTCCAGGAGGTGGACCTCTTCGTATCTTAAAAAACAGAACTGCTGTTTTGTTTTTAAATAGCAACCATTTCTATGTTCACAAAATAATGACAATAAATACATTTAGGTACACATAAGGTAGAAATAAATATAAAATACATTGAAATAAAATAAAAAATGGTGGAATAAAACTAGGCGACCACCTTTGCATTCCTCAGTTAATGAGGACAGAAACATCCTGGCGTTCCATCTGCCTGCATCCTGGTCAAGGCTCCTGCTCTATTTGGCCTTCCTTAAAAGACTTTGTCCATCTGAGAATTCAGCAATTTTCAAGGAAGTGCTTGTTGCACTCATGCCTCTTGTTCACTCGTGCTGGAACTCTGTGGACTGTGCAGAGATAATTCTCTGACACAAAAGTAATTGCTGTGAATTATTCACACCCTGATTCCCAAAATCTTCACACAACTTTCAGTAACTATTCTGAGCTGCAAAATTATTGGGTGTAGGCCTATTTAGTTAAACAAATGTCTCTATAATTGTGCTTAGGATCCTACCTGTGGTGATCAACCACAAATCTGTGATTTCAGAAGAGCGATGTTTCCAAAGAAATAAAGAATCTTTCTGAAATTTTAATCCAGTGTCCCTGATTTTGTATTATTTGTTATC
>PVKM010007751.1:0-40696 GCA_004027735.1 Carollia perspicillata | reverse complement strand
ACTGATAGGCACTTAGGTTGCTTCCAACACTTGACTATTGTAAATTGTGCTGCTATGAATATTTGGGTGCATAGGTTCTTTTGAATTGCTGCTTCGGGATTCTTAGGGTATAATCCCAGCGGTGGAAAGGCTGGGTCAAAAGTCAGTTCCACTTTTAGTTTTTTGAGGAAATTCCATACTGTTTTCTACAGTGTCTGCACCAGTCTGCATTCCCACCAATAGTGTACTAGGGTTCCTTTTTCTCCACAGCCTCACCAACACTTGTTTGTTGATTTAGTTATGATGGCCATTCTGACCAGTGTGAAGTTGTGTCTCATTGAGGTTTTAATTTGCATCTCTCTGATGGCTAGTGACACTGACCATCCTTTCATATGCCTCTAACAAACATTTAAAAAATTTGTGTGGAACCATAAATGACTCCGAAGGGCTGCAGTAATTTTGAGAAAGAAAAACAAAGTAAAAGGGATCACCATACCTGTCATCAAACTATATTACTAAGCCACTGTAACTGAAACAATCTGGTACTGGCATAAGAGCAGACCCAGAGATCAATGGAACAGAATACAGATTCTAGAAATTAACCCAAGTCTCTATGGTCAATTAATATTTGACAGAGGGGACAGATGCATAAAATTCAGTAAAAATGGCCTCTTCAACAAATGGTGTTGGGAGATCTGGACAGCAACATGGAAAAAAATGAAAATTAACCACCAATTTACACCATACACAAAATAAACCCAAGATGGACAAGAGATTTAAAAATAAGTCATGACACCACAAAAGTCCTAAAGGAGAACATAGGTAGGGAAATCTCAGATATTCCACATAACAGTATTTTCACCGATTTGTGCCCTAGAGCAAGGGCACATATAAAGGAAAGAATAAACAGATGGGACTTCAGCTAAATAAAAAGCTTCTGCACAGCTAAAGAAAACAGCATTCAAATGAAAGGAGAACCATCCATATGAGAAAACATATTTGCAAATGATACTTCAGACAAGGGTTTGTTCTCCAAAATATAAGGAATACACATGACTCCACTCTAGGAAGACAAACAACCAAATTGAAATATAGGCAAAGGAAATGAATAGACACTTCTCCAAGAAGGACATACAGAGGGCCCAGAGGCATATATAATATAGCAAGCACATTCTTAAACATATCATATATTATATACTACTTGAGTCTTCACTAACTAATAGAGCAATAATATTATAAATGATGTATATGCTTTTTCAATGTCTATGGGCATTAAAATAACAAAACGACGTATAAGGTGTAAAATTTGGCAGTGCCATATTTTATATATATAATATATATATATAACTGAAAAATGTCTAGGAATGCAGTGAATAATACAGGTAGATACATGAGAGTGTAGTGGAAACAATGGAGGTTTCATGTATGAATAAAAATATATATTTACTAGGAAAATTAAAAATAGTAATATCACTAACCAAACTTGAAGTAAGGGGGTAATTAAAGTTAAAATTAACATATTGCATTCTACTTCCTATTTTTCCATGTAGATACTGTATAACATTGATCAACTAGGATTCATATATAAAAATAGTATTTACAATTATTTTAGTAACAGACAGAAGAACTAAAAGAAGAAAATGCTGAAAGTTTTATATTCTGGACAAATGAAAGGAGACAAGGTGTGACAGAGTATATTACTTACAATTAGCATCTTTTTTAGTCTTTGGGCATTTTCTTATAATGTATGTATAGTACAAAGATAGCATACTCTTTATTTCCTTGTTCCTTGAAACATTTTGACCTTATTTTAGTTTACTGCATGTCATTCTATTTGGAACCTTCCCCTGAAGACCACCCAAAGGTCAGAACAGAAAATGGAATGACTAATTTCTCAACTGTTTAAAGTATGCTAAATCTCCACATCCCTTAATAATTACCTGTTTTACTTTAGATACCATGCAAGGTGTGAAACTGTTACACAAATCCCTAAATAACTGCACCCCGACTGCCTTTGAGGCTGTGCTCCAGGGTAGACCCATTGGAAGAATAATAATTAACTATGCTTCTGGCATTTCCAAAATTCCATCCTTAGGGAGTTAGAGACAGATTGTCTCCCATGAAGGACCCTCTCTTAACAGAGCTCCCTGACTTGGCCAAGTTTTAATGTCATTCTTAAGAGTGTAGTGGAAGAATTTTCCTTGGTATTGGTATGCAAATATATTAGTCAGGACTCTCGAGACAAATAGAACAGAAGGAGAGGACGAGGGAGAGGAGGAGAGGGAGAGGGGGAGAGAGAGAGATTTTAAGGAATTGGTTCACATGATTGTGGAGGATGGCATGTCCTAAGTCTGCTGGGCAGGTTGTCAGGTTGGAGACCCATGGAAGAATTAATGTTGCTGCCTGAGTCAAAGGGTTCTTAAAGTAGAATTCTTTGTTCCTAGGGGAACCTCAGTCTTATTTTACTTAGGGCCTTCAAGTGGTCGGACAAGTCCCCAGATCATAGAGGGTGATCTGCATTATACAAAGTCCACTAAATTAAATGTTAATCTCATCTAAAGAATAGAGTATTTGATCAAATATCTGTGTACCATGGCCCCGCCAAGTTGACACATAAAGTTAACCATTGCAATGACAATTATTACTAAACGTGCCTATTTAAGTTACTATTTAAGATAGCTACCATAAAAAGCACTAACAGAAAGATTAGTTGTTGCAAATAGGGCATTGAATTTAATAATTACCTTAGTCAACACTAAAATATCACACATATGCAACAAACATATTGCTTATTCCTGGAACTCCAAGAAATTTTCTCTTTCTCCACACCAAAAAATTCTATCGGCCCTGTTTTTCAAGGCTTCTGGATAAATTTTTAAAAGCTGTCTGAAAATGAACAAAGTAAAGAAATTGAAAATGTCCACTCTTTATTTCTTCCTATAACTTTTATAAGACTCCCATACTTGGTTTCTCAATCTCTGTCTCTTTTAGCCCGTGTAAAAAAATAACTAGCAGAAATACATCCTCAGGTCAGTTCTAGGTTTAGACTTCATTTGTTCCATGTAATTTTAAAATGTATGCACTTAAACAAAAATAATTCTAGTGTCTCAGTGATGAAGCATAAAAAAAACTTAAAAAATATAATTCTAGTATAATTCAACTAACGCAATGTTCTAACTTACATTTTAGAAAGAAATTTTCACTGTGATATAAGCAAAACTATCTTAGCATCAAGTGGCCATTATTTTTATCTATTTTGTTATAAAATTAACAAAAATTCCCACAGAACTGACAGCCTTACTTTATGTGTTAACACTGAAGTAGAGTTTGATTAGAAATTCTTATTTAGTTATTTTTCCTCATTGCTGGCTTCTGTGTACACTTAAATGACTGTCATCTTCTGATTCTGGCTCAAGGAAATATGAGTTTTAGGAGAGTCATAAATGAGAGAGTCATTTAATGAGAGAAGGATATATGTACATGTGGTCAATGTACAGACATTCTGTGTGTGTATATTTATATATGTATGTATGAAATACTGAGTGACTCTACTTATAATAATGTACTTTGTCTTTCTAGCCTCTATTATAAAATGCATGTATTCCATCTGTGTGCACACAGTTGTGGGAAAAGTCCACATTCGTTATTCCTAATGGTCCAGGGGAAAAAATTAGTACCTAAACATCTGTGTGTGGAGAGCAAAATAGAACAGGCATCCCATCAGATTCCTAATCTGAGTATAACTTATAGCTTGGGAGATAAAATTTTTCAGTGTTCCATTTATAGAAGGTGGAAGTTTGTAGAAAATATACAGAGTATCTTGCTGAAACCACTCATTTTAAGGCTAGCAATTCTGAAACTTGTGAAAGTTGCATGATTTGTCCATGATTATATATGGAATAAATAGCAGGATTGAAATTAGAGGTCGACCTTCTTGAAGATTAGTTCAGACAGACATTCTTGTTCTGCTGAGACTCGATTTTCATATTATGCTTCATACTTGGTATATTTCACGTGCAACAAGACTTAGTATAATTCTAAAAGGACTTCGGGGATAAAAAGAAATTGTTTCCATGAGAACAAACAGGTTTCAGTTCTATTGAGAATAAAAAACAGATTGGTCAGATACACAAGTCATAATTAATAAAAATTAGTGAAACTACATGAGCCATAACGAATAAAAATGTCCAAGTAGCAGGATTAAAACACAATTTTTGTTTGTGTTGTATGTGCCATCATAGTACAAAAACAGCATACATTCTGACTCACGAAGCAGTTATCATCCATGGTACCAAGCCATGGCCAGCTCTTTCGTGAAAGGCCTGAAGTCTGAGGTTCTACAGCCAAAAAGGTAGTTAGGCTTAAAAGTCAGAAATTCAGCTGAAAGCTATACAGTTATGATTAATCAACAAATATACCTTATATAGATTTTAAGTTCAGGAAAAAACTCTCAGGAGTGACTTAATAATTAAAGTTTTCAAGTACACTGAGGACTGTCATGCATAAAATAGTGACCAGCTTTTTTCTAATACCATATGCAGGGCATGTACTTCTGTGAAGATCTAACACAGGAAAAGATGTTGCAGCGATACCACAAGGCTTTGTCAGTTACATAAATGACAGCAGTAATAGTAGTGTTTCTTATTTCTTGAATTCAGCAAAAAGAGATGATTCTGGGTTTCAGAGATAAAAGAGAACCTTGGTATGAGGTGGATGAAACATACTCTGATTAGAAATAGTATAACTGATGCCAGTTCAAGGACTTTCCCCCTTATGATTCTGTGCAACTTTAACAGTATTATGACTCAAGAAGTGCTTTTCATAGGTCTCACATAAAAATTTTATTTCACATGAACTCAGGCAAATTATTAAACTTCCTGGGCCTTAGTTTTTTCATCTGTAAAATGAGTAGGTCAAGCTCGACTGCAAAATGGGTGCTATTTCCACACTAATATATGCCAAGGGGTAAATTGGGGAAGGTTAATAGACTCTTTCTTTTACTTTCATAGCCTAATCTGAATGTTGGAAATAGTGATGTGTGAATTTTGTTTGAACAAAAATCTCCAAGTTCTCTTCCAGGAGCAGCAAAGCACAGTGAAATGAACTCTAACTCGATTACAGATCTGACTTCAAATGCCATTTGCAATAGTCTGAAATGGGGCATAAGACTGAACCTCCCTGAGGCTTGGAGTCCTTATGTATAGGTGCCAGTATGTAAGATAAGTGGAGGCGTCTGGCTTCCTCACCCAGATGTCTGGGTAACTAAAGGAAGCAGTTCCCACAGATTTGGAGGGGTCTAGGAACTAGTGTTCTCATAGCCTTGAGACTGGGTCCAATAAACTGTACCCAGAACATGAAGTGGGCTCGAATACACAGAATTATGTTATGTTATATAATTTTTGGCATCTTGTTGGCTTTGTTCCCCTCTAGTACTTAAACAGGTAGGGACTCCCTGCTGGGGGCAATGATAATGAGAGACATGCAAGGGGACGGGTGTCACAACGGGTGTCACGCAGGGGAGCAAAGGCCATGACGTGAGACATGCAGATGGAAACGCAGCTTGCAGTATGCATGGCTCTCCCACCCATGAATAAAGACAGGCCAGACATCCCAATGGCTCTGTGAATATTTTTCTGTCTGCACAAATACCATGAACCTGCCTGGCCTTGAAGGGTGACAACACACCATGATAGCACCTTCTAATGGCAAAATGCTACAGAAAATTGAGAATATGTTTACTTCCAGCTTTTCTCCCTGCCAGAATCACTAACATTTCTTTCAAATGCACCAGGAAAAAGTTTGTTTCTTCGTTCTAGTAAACTGGACAAAGAAAAAAATAAAAGGAATGCAACACAGTCTATGATTACAAGACACCCAAAGAACCCTGTTTGTTGGTGTAAGAATATATATTCACCCGTGGTAGAACCCATTTAAAATTAATTATTTGAGATGCCATGGAGCCAACTCAAAAACAATGTAAAGTAAATTATTGAATTAACTAATGAAAACATTTGACTATAATGCAGCTATTATATGATTATATTATTTATATTATATCTGTGTATAACATAAAAACATAATACAGATGTACACACATATGTATGCCTCTGTATTGTTTCTCACTTCATTGTCCTGAGTGTAGGAAAGTTGCTTTAAAAGTTAGCCCTCAACTGCCATGTACCTGAAGCAAAAGGAAAGTAGATGGAAATGTACAGTACTGGTAACAGTAGACATTGTAGGGGAACCATACTTATCCATCCTCTCTCTGTGTTATCTTGCTTTCTATCTCAAATCAGCTCTTAGTCACTAAATTTGTTTTACTCCAGGCCTTCTATAGCCTGCTTTAGTGAACCATGTGTAATTCTAAGTTCATTGGCTTGAAATTGAATTGTGATTTTTATCTCCCCCTAATAAGTGACCTCACTAATGCAGATCACTGGAGTAGACTATGACCATGACTATGTTGATAAAAGTTATAATTTTTTGTTTGTTGTTTAATTTTTGTTAGGACTTACTTTAGATTAAGTTTATTAATAATATTTGACATAAGGCAATCTGAATAGGATGGTCTCATTTTCACATGTTTCCTACCCAGATTTTGAGGAGGAGGAAGTGATGTGAAAGCATTTGCAAATTCTGGCTGATAGTTCAGCTAAATGTCCTTTCTACAATCACTTCAAATTCATCAAAACATATACCCCTCCTTACACCACTGGAAAACTAAGACCTTGGTATATCATAAGTGCTTAAAAACATAATTGCTGAGAATATAAATAATTATTGTTTTGTTAAATTTCCAGATTATTTTACTTCTCAAAGAATACAAAACTAATTTTATTACATAAACACTATATAACATCACAAAAATAATCTTGGAAAATAGAAATCACTCATAATCTTATTTGGATAACAAAGGTAGTGTACATTTTATTATTTAAATGTCAGTATTTTTCATATGACTATTTCCACAGTTAAAGTGATAACACAATATTCTGTAACTCTTGTTTCTTATGTTGTAAAATAATTCTATTATTATCTTTTAAACAAGTATTTTAGTTTTTGTTTTGCTACGGGTGAACATAAAGTAATTTATTTTACCAGTTTTGAGAATATTGTAACGAAGAGGTGTTTTTAGTTTTTCCATCTTTATTATTTTTTTAATTGAATATATTTACAGAAGTGGAAGTATTAGGTTAAAATGTGCAAAAATTTACGTGGTTTTCTAGATCACTATGATATTTTAAAATGTATACATGATTCATTAGCAAAGTTCTGAAATCCCAATTTCATAGCAATTTTACAAGTTCTGCAAATTAGTTAAAATATTCTTTACTAATGTAATTTGAAAAATTATCTTTAATTTTTAACATATTTCTTGGATTACTGTAGATGTGGAAATATTTATTATGAGTTATATAGGGTGTGGTAAAAATTAGATTTACAGTTATGAATACATGAAACAGTTCATTCTTTTATTATTAATTACTGTGTTATTTTCCATATGAAGAACTGTAAACCTACTTTGCCACCCCCCGTACTTTGTCTATAATAATTTGTAAGTGTGGGTGATGGGTATATTTATCAGAAAAGAATAATAGTTAATATTCATAGTAAGAGTTCTGCATATATTATTTGATTTAATCTTTAAGCATTTTACATGTATTATCTGATTTAATCTTTAGGCAAATCTATGAAGATATTATTTTTTAAACTCATTTTATAGATAGGGACACTTAAATAGTAAAGTTACACAGTTCATACATGTTTCAGCTTGAGTAATTAAACATTATCCAAGTGTCTAGAGAACAGGATAGGAGGTGAGTAAGGACATGGAAACTGAGACTATTAACTCTCTGTGGAGTCCTAGAACTCTCCTGAGTTGGCTTCTTTGTTGTTGTTATATTTGGCTTGTTTGGAGTTTCCATAAAACTATCAGCTGATTTCTCAAAAGAAAACATATAGGCAAGAAGGGGCTGGACAGAAGTATTCAAAGTCATGAAAAGCAAGGACCTACATCAAAGATTACTCTATCTAGCAAAGCTATCATTTAGAATGGAAGGGCAGATGAAGTACTCCCCAGATAAGGTCAAGTTAAAGGAGTTCATCATCACCAAGCCCTTACTATATAAAAAGTTAAAGGGACATATCTAAGATAATGAAGATGATCAAAATTATGAACGGTAAAATGACAACAAACTCACAACTATCAACAACTGAATCTAAAACAAAAACAAAAGCAAACTAAGCAACAGGAACATAGTCACAGAAATGGAGATTACAGGGAAGGTTATCAGTGGGGAGGGGAAGGGGGGACAATTGGGGGGGAAAGTTACAGGGAATAAGAAGCATAAATGGTAGGTACAAAACAGACAGGGGGATGCTAAAAATATGCAGGAAATGGAGAAGCCAAAGAACTTATATGTGTGACCTATGGATATGGACTAAGTGGGGGAATGCTGGTGGGAGGTGGGTGCAGGGCAGAGGGCCATAAGGGGAAAAAACATGGGAGAACTGTAATCGCATAATCAATAAAATATACTTAAAATTTTTTGTTGTTTTAAAGTTCCTGGATATTCTACAATCATTTCTTGAAATTGACATTTCACTTGATATTTTAAAGAGACTATGTCACAAAAGTCTCTGTGTCTTTAGAAGCAACACTTCAACTATATATAGTAACCTTGCAGAAGCCCAAAACCTTATGGGATGGTTAAAAGTCCATGTAGTTATAAATTTTTAGCTAAGTAACTTGAGACCAAGCAAATGCAGTGGCCAAATCTCAATTAGTAAATGGAAAAGCTGTGATGTTTTTCACCCCACATTTCCTTGCACAATCTTACTGATTCCTGTGTATAGAAATGTTTGTTTTGATGATGGAAAACATAAAGTCAGAGTCCTTTTTCTTGGTAGAAATTAAGTTTTATTCTCTCTTCCAGGCAAGGTGTTAAATTCCCATTATTCTAAGTCCTCACCTATGCATAAATCCTCACGCAGAGGCTGAATGTGAGAGTACAATATGTGCTTCCAAGGATACAATTAACCTCATTTCTATTTGTACTGCACGTCACATGGCCACATTAAAAGATTTTATTGTTTTGCAGATAAAGATTGTTTGAGGCATCCAATGTTCATCTTGAATTATTCATGAATATCATTATTTATTCATTAGTTCCTAAGCAATCTTGCTTATCCCAAGTATTGTACCTACACCCTTTTGTTTCTTATATGAAGATGTGTTAGGATATTAGCTGTATATGAGATGCAGTGTATTAAAGAGCATCTTCTACCATTTAACCTAGCATGGACACTTAGACACAGGGTTTACTGGGAACACATAATAAAATTAAGATGTGGGATGTTAACTTCAAACAAATACAAGTCCTTTTGCACTAATGGGCAGCTGTTCAAATGTTAGTGTTTTGTAATTAATAATGCTTATTTGGACTCTAACATCTGAGTATTGTAAGGACTCAAAGACTGAAGGAACTCAAAACATTAGTTTTGGACAATGAGAATATTCAAAAGCTTTAGTTTAGAACATATCTAAATGCTCTCAAGTAATGTTTCATCAACCTGTTGACTTGAGAATAGCAAAGGAACTCCCTGAGGAGAAGATAAAATAGAGTTTCATAAAAAATGGTATACCAAGAAATGGTCTATGTGAATGACGAATTGGTCAGTGAGATGTTAAAGGATACAAATAAAAATATAGGGAACATGAGGTAAGAAAGGGCTCAAAACACAGATATGAATTACAAAAATTTTAGAAGACATAATTTTAATCCCATTTTATAGATATGGACACTTAAGAAGTAAAGGCATATAGTGCATACATATTGCAGAAAACCCATTTTATGAAGCAAGATGCCTCACACAAAACTAAAAAATGAAATTATAGACAGAACAACCATGTGATACATTTTTCAAGTTATTCCCTTTTAAAAGTGAGAGGGGAGGGGTGTGCTCCGTTACACCAGGGCAACATGCAGAAACTAAGACTATACTGAGTAAATCAGGGCATGTCATTATCCTAAACATAGAAAACTTTAATAAATAATTATGATAAACAGTCATTTGTATCTATCGTGCTACATTGGAATATATTGAGTACTTTGAGGGGTATCACATTTTAATAAAAATGAATAAAAAGAAAAGTCTAGAAAATAATATTTGTGAAACAACTGAAGGAAGTCAAAACCTTTGGTGTGGGTAAACAAAGACATAAAATAAATAATCACGCTATTATTTTTTTACTTTAGAGCAAGGGGAAGGGAGGAATCAAGAAAGGAAGAGAAACATTGATGTGAGAAAGAAACATCAATTTGTTGCCTTCCCTACACACCATGACCACAAATGGAAAATGCAACCCAGTCACATACATGCCCTGACTGGGAATTGAACCTGTGAACTTTTGGTTTGTAGGACAATGTCTAAACAACTGAGTCACACTGGCTGGGACATGATAATTATTTTTAAATAGTTTAAAGAATATCACATTATCTATGAATGGCACTTGCTTGGCCTAGCTACATAGGAGAGAAATGGAGCCAACATGTAAGTAAGAGTGATGAATCAAATATTTTAGCACAACATTTAAGCTGTGGTGTCATGTTTTAGGGAGTTCAAGTTTACCTAGGTTGGAATTACAGCCTTTAAAAAATAATAATTTTAAAATGTCAGCTTTATACTTACCAGCACTCTTTATGTTAATGTGTTTCCTGCTATATGTAATATACATAATTTAAAAGCACATGCATAGGAATCTCCTACAAGCTACACCTTCATAACAACAACTCATACAATATCTACTTCCCTGACTGTGGATCGGTTTTCCTTAGAGTCAGAAAATGACAAGACCTGTGAAATTTGAGGGAAAAGAAAAACAGAAGAAAGGAAGTAGATTTTGCAGTCCAAGGTCAAGATCCCCAAAATAACACTGTGATTGATACTCCTCCTCTTTTCCATGTGGTGAATTCTCTTTCTTTCTCAGAAAACAGTTGTCACTGGGTGTCTTGTTGCTGCAACTTCTCTTGCTTTGCTGCTGAAGTGTTTTCCTTTGCATTAAAGTGGGTAAAAGGGGCTAGAGAACAAATGGAATGCTCTCCACTAAATAAAGTGTAAATAACCAGGGTTGTGTTATACTTCTATAATCTCTGTGGTCTGGCTTGCTATGATCATTCCTCAGGGCTTCCAAGGAGGAAACAAGGAATTATTGTCATTGTGATTTTTTTTTTCTGAAAAATCCCACCAATTCTAAATTTGTCTGCACAGGAAACTACTCAGACAGCCCCAGAAGGAATGGATATGTATATAAAATATACATATATATACACACATATGTGTGTGTGTGTGTGTGTGTATACACCACTGCTGTGAAGTGGTATCTCATTGAACAGACACTTCTCCAAGGAGGACATACAGAGGGCCCAGAGATGTATGAAAAGATGCTCAGCATCACTAGCCATCTGAGAGATGCAAATTAAAACCACAGTGAGATACCACTTCACATTTATGAGAATGGCCATCATAAACAAATCAACAAACAACAAGTGTTGGAGAGGATGCGGTGATTTTCTTTAAAATCTTTTAAAATATTGTATGTACTCCTTATCTATCTTATTTTAAAATAAATATATGGTATAAAATAAAAGTACACAAAAAGTTGATGATGCAGGAAGATGAAGTTTTTCCCAGGGAATCTCATATACTTTACATTCTCTACAATTTGCATATCTGCTGAGTCTTATCGAGGTGCTACAGGAGAACATCACAGACTAGGCGGTTTAAGAACAACAGTTCTCACAGTTCTTTCTTTAATGTTTTTTCTTTTTATTGATTCTTTCAAGAGGGGAAGCGAGGGAGAAAAAGAGGGAGAGAAACAACTATGTGAGAGCAAAACATTGATTAGTTGCCTCCTGCATGTGCCCCAACAGGGGACGAACCTCGCAGCCCAGGCATGTGCCCTGACCTAGAATTGAACCAGCAACCTTTCAGTTTGCAGAACAATGCCCAACCAACTGAGCCACACCAGCCAGGGCAGTTCTCACAGTACTTTAGGCTGGGAACTCCAAGACCAAAACACCAGCTGACTCAGTGTCTGGTGAGGTTACATGTGGGGGAAACTCTGTGCAAGTCCCCCCATCTACCACAGATGAAAATAATACTACCAAGACATGATTTGCTTGGGGAGGAAAGGGGCTAGTCTCTCAAGGGAGAAGGGCCACGAGTCCTTATCTCAATGGTATTTATTAGGTTCATAACACATATGGATACAGCTAAGGCTCATCAATCAATGTCAAGCAGTAATGGTCAAACAATAGATAACAAAGAACTCTGGGGGCCTATTTTGAGTCAGGGTCAGATAGCTAAAGAGCCATAAAACTTTGAGGAACAAACTCATTTCTTGCTTGGATCCTTATTTAATTGAGAGTATTCTAAACAAAAGCAGGTTTCACAGCATTTTACATATTCTTTTTTATGCCTGATTCCCCCGGAGACTGCTCTAGCTGGCAGAGGGCTGTACCTCCTTCCCGTCAAGATTCAGGCTTAAGTGGATTAGAGCCAGGAAGCGCTTCTCCCAGAGCTTCTCCCAGATGGAAAGGGGACTTGGGCTGTGTCAAAATAGCCGGGAGGGTGAGGATCCTTCGTCCTCACTTTGCTGCAGCCCCCGAGTCCTTTCTTGATGGCCTCCCATAAGTGATCATGTCTGGCCTCGGTTGCCCCTCTTCTGAGGGGTCTTACCCATAGACTCTGACTAACCAACCAAGCCTTGGGGGGCTAGAGATGGCAGAAGCAGCACTCTTGCCAGGGAGATAAACTTTGTTTCCTCAGTGACTCACAGTTCGGAGGTCGCTCACTCAGCCTTAGTCATGGGGGGCAGTTACAACTCCTGAAACCAGGCAGAGCAGTTCCTGACAGTTACACATAGTGGTTTCTAGACAGCCATCTTTTTTCCTTCCTGTTCTCATTGGTAGAAAGAGCAAGGGAGATCTTTGGAGGCTCTTTTATAAGGGCACTAATCCCATTCATTTGGGCTCTGCTCTCATGACCTAATCACCTCCTGAAGGCCCCACCTATAACTACCATTACACTGAGCATTAGGATTTAATATATTAATTTTATGGGAGACACAAAATATTCAGTCTACAGCAATACACTCAAGTTTGCCTCGTGTGTGCATTTAAGAGACAGGCACGTGCATTAACAGGTAAAGAGGGCTAATCCCCCTGTTAATTATATATGTATATAGATTATAATCCATGCATATTATATGAATATTAATTATATAGTTACAGCTATATATAAATATTTGTATTTATAATATATATTAGTTATATATGATTATATATCCACATTCCCTAAATTATATATATATATATATATATTGTTTTTATTAAATAGTGTATTGAGGGTAGTATTTTACCCTAGAAAATTTTTTTTTAATTTCATTACAAAACAAACCTGAAAATACTGAAAATTTATTTAAGAAAATAGTGAAACTCATAAAAACAAAATAAAATTCAGAGATCATTGTGTTCCTACAAATAAAACCCCTTTAGAATGATCTCATATTTTTTTAAACAAAGGTACAACAGGAAACAATGCATAAATACAGAAAATAAAATGAAATTCAGAGAGATGAGCCTGAAAGGATACTGTGTCTTTTTTTAATGCCAGTACCATGTGGTTTAGATTATCATGGCCTTGTAGTATAGTTTGATATTAGGTAGCATGATTCCTCCAACTGTATCCTTCTTTCTCAGGAACTCTGTTGCTATGTGGGGCCTTCTGTGGTTCTGTAGGGTAAGTGGAGGCAGTCTGGCTTCTCACCCAGATGTTTGGGTAACTAAGGGAAGCAGTGTTCCCACATCCTTGGAGGGGCCTGATAAGTAGTATTCTCATAGCCTTGAGACTGGGTCTGATAAATTGTTCCCATAACATAAAGCGGGCTCCCATGCACAGAATTATGTTATGTTCTGTAATGTTCTGGCAGTTTTCTTGGCTTTGTTCCCCTCTAGTACTTACAAAGGTAGGGGCTCCCTGCTGGGTGCGATGATGAGACACACACAAGGGGACAGGTGCCACAATGGGTGCCACGCTGGGGAGCAAGGGACACCACATGAGACATGCAGATAGACACACAGCTTACAGCATGTATGGCGTGCCTACCCATGAATAAAGGCATGCTAGACATCTTGATGGCTCCATGAATATTATTCTGTCTGTGCGAATACCATGGAACTGCCTGGCCTTGAAGGGTCACAACACAGGTTCCATATAATTTTTTGAAATATTTGTTCTGGTTCTATGAAATACGCCATTGGAATGTTGATAAGAATTACATTGAATCTAGTTTGCTTTGGGTAATATGAACATTTTAATGATGTTAATTCTTCCTATCTATGAATGCTATATGTGCTTCTACTTATTTGTATCTTCTTCAATATCTTTCTTCAATATCTTATAATTTTCCAAGTACAGGTCTTTTGCATCCTTGGTGAAAGCACACATCCTTGTCTAATACCATGTCTCAAAGAAAAAGCTTTCAGTCATTGAACATTTAGTAGGATTTTAGCTGTGGGCTTTAGTATATGGCAATTTATTATTTTGAAGTAGTTTTTTCTTTTTTCTATTCCCAGTTTGTTGAGTGTGTTTATCAGGAAAGGATGATGAATCTTGTCAAATGCTTTTTCTCTATCAACTGAGATAATCATGTGATTTTATCTTTACTTTGTTAATGTGGTATCTTGTATGGATTGATGTTTATATGTTGAGCCATCATTGAATTCCAGTAATTGAATCCCACTATGGTCATGGTGTATAACCCTTTTCAATGTGCCATTGAACTTACTTAGTTTGCCAGTATTTTGTTGAGAATTTTTGCATCAGTATCTGTCAGAGATAATGGTCTGCAAATTTCTTGTTATGTCTTTGGGTTTAGTATCAGGGTAATGCTGGCTTCATGGAATGAGTTTAAAAATATTTGTTTTACTTAAAATATTTGAAAGACTTTAAGGAGGATTGGTGTTAATTCTTTAAATAGCTGTAACGACTCACTTGGGCTTTACATTGATAGGAAATTTTTCATTACTGAACTCCTTACTAGATGTATATTGTTTGAATCTTATATTTCTTCATCATTCAGTCTTGTTAGATTGTGTGTTTCTAAGAATGTGTCTATTTCATCTAGGTTATCCATTTTGGGCATACAATGATTCATAGAATTCTCTTACTATAATTTTTCTTCCTATTAATTTCATTACAATGTCCCCTCTTTCATTTTTATTTTCATTATTTGAGCTTTCTCTCTTTTCCTCATAGTTAATCTAGCTAACATTTGTCAATTTAGTTGACTTAAAAAACAGCTCTTGGTTTCATTCATATTCTCTTTTGTATTTTTTCATAATATTTGCTCTAAACTTAATATTTCCCTTTTTCTACTAGCTCTAAGTGTAATTTGTTCTCTTTTCTAGTTCCTTGAAATATAAAGTTAAGTTGTTGATTTGAATTCTTTCTTCTCTCATAATATTAATATTTTTTATGTTTTTAATTGACCATCAAATAGTAGTGATGTATTATCTTTCATTTTGATTTTAATAACTTTTATCATCTCCATTTTTTTCTTGTTAGTCTGGCTAGTTCTTTTTAAAAAACCAGTATTTGGTGACATTGATTTTCCCTATTGATTCCCTGTTTTCAATTTCAATGATTTCTGCTCTAATACTTGTTATTTCTTTTCTTCTGCTTACTTTAAATTAAATTTGCTTTCATTTTTCTATTTTCCTTAGGTGGGCATTTAGATGATTGGTATAAATTCCTTCTAAGCATTGCTTTTGCTTCATGCCACAAGTTTTGGTAAGTTCTTTTATTTTCATTTAGTTAAAACATTTACATTTCTCTTGAGATTTCTTCTTTGACTCATGTTATTTAAAAATGTGTTGTTTAATCTTCATAAATTTTGGTATTTCCTCATTATTTTTCTGTCCGTAATTTCTTCTTTAATTCTATTTGTTCTGAGAGCAGACATTGCATGGTTTTTATTCTTTTACATTTTTTAAGGTGTGTATGTGTGTATTTTGGACAGACTGTAGTTTATTTTAGTGAATGTTCCATTTGAGACTGAGAAAAAATGTTTAATCTACTTTTGCTGATGAAATGGTCTATAGATGCCAATTTTATTCAGTTTATTGATAAAAACTGTTGAGTTCAACTATATCCTTACTAATTTTCTACCTGCTGAATCTGTCTGTTTCTGATACAAGGATGTTAAAGTACTCAACTATGATAGTGAATTTATCTATTCCTCTTTGTAATTCTATCAGTATTTCCTCAGTTTGCTGTTTTGTTGTTAGGAACATGCATGTTAAGAATTGTTATGTTGAGAATTGGCTTCCTTATTATTATGTAGTGCCCTTCTTATCCTTGATAACTTTCTTTGCATTGAAGGCTGATCTCTCAGAAATTAATATAGTTACCCCTGTTTTTTTTTTTTTTTTTAGTGTTAGTATGGTGTATATTCTTCCCATCTGTTTGCTTTTGAGCCACCTGTTTCTCTAGAGATGAGGGGGATTTATTTAGATAACATCTAGTTGGTTTGTGTTTTTTCACCTACTCTGACAATCTTTGTGTTTCAATTGGCACATTTAGACCACGGATGTACAATATGATTATTGTGATAGTTGGGTTAATATCTCCCACGTTACTATTTTCTACTTGTGGCCCTTGTCCTCTAAAAAAAAACAAAAACTAAAACAAAAACAAAAAAACCTTGTCTTAACTTTTTTAAAAGGCTGGCCTGCCCACTGAAAAATTTTTTTCATTAATTTTTGTTTACCTGAGAAAATCTTCATATCTCCTTCACTTTTGAAGGATAATTTTTCAGAGTACATAAAACTTGACAGTTTTTTTTTCTAAACACTTTAATTTTATCACTTAACTCTTCTTGCTTTCATGGCTTCTGAGGAGAAGTTGAATAAGATTTTAATTTTGTCCTTTTAAAGATAGGATGTTTTGTTCCTCTGGCATTTATTATAACCTTTTCCTTACTCTTTGATTTTTCTATAGTTCAAAAATATGCCTAGGTATTAATTTTAGGGCATCTATTCTATTAGTTTTTCTCTGAGCTTCCTAGATGTGTGGTTTGATATCCGACATTAAGTTGGGGAAATCCTTAATTATTATTATCTCAAATATTACTTCTATTCCTTCCTTTATTTTTTTCCTTTCACCAGATATTTCCATTACATGTACATTTCAACTTCTGCTGTCCTTGAATATTTTTCCCATTTTTCAGTCTTTTGTTCCTTTTCTTTTTTCAGTTTTTAAGGATTCTATTGATATATTCTCCATCTCAAAGATTCTTTCTTCAGCTGTGTCCAGGCTACAGAAGTGCCCATCAAAGGCATTTTCATTTGTGTTTTAGTGATTTTCATCTCTAGCATTTTATTTTGGGTTACTTTGTAGGATTTATATCTCTTTGTTTACAAGGCCTATCTGTTCTTTTTTAATTAAAGCTCTTAGTGTATTAACCGTCATTGTTTTAAATTCCCAGTTGGATCATTCCAATATCCTTGCCATATCTGGTTCTGATGATTGTTTTGTTGTTTCTAATTGTGTTTTTTGTCTTTTGGTATATCTTCAATTTCTTTTCTTGATAGGCAAACATGGTATACTGGGTAAAAGAAACTGCTATAATAGACCTTTAGTAATGTTTTGGTGAGGTGTGGTGGTAGGGAAAGCATTCTAAAATCCTATAATTAGATCTCAGTTTTTTAGTAAGCCTATGTCTGTGGCCTGTGAACCTCACAAGTGTTTTTCAGTTTATTTTATTTCCCATTTTTATTTTTTATTTTTATTCCCACAAGATGGCTAGTTTGGCTGGAGTGGGGTATCCCATCTCCCACATGGAAGGCTAGAGCAGACTAAAGTATGGTATTTCCATTCCTCCAGGTAGTAAGTCTCTGATAATGCCTCAATAAATTAGGTTCTGGTTTACCAGTTTTCACTGAGGGCAGACTTTATTTAGAAGACCAGTGCTGTGGTGCATTTCTAAATGATTTATTTTCCCATTCTTCTGCTGAAAAGAGAAGATAATTTTTCTTCAATATTTACTGTGAGAACTTGGTCAAACTCTTGGAGGCAAATCTCATAAACGAGGGACTCCCACTCCCATTACAGGGACTCCCTGGAGTTTTTAATTCTCAGAGCTCTCTGCACTGAAATTCCCACAATTTGTCAATCATAGTTCAGGTTTTACCACTCTAATATGAGTTCCCATGTTAAAATTGCTTGTATCTCTGCTCTAGTTAAGCCTTGACTCCCTGTACTCTCCTGTCTATCTGGGAACTAAGCAAAAGATTATAAATTTTATGAAGGGAACTGACCTCATTCTCATTCTTCATTCTTACTTTAAAAAAGTGTAGATGTTAAACAGCATTTTTTGGGCCATCTGTTTTTTTCCTTAGATGTTCAGTGATCCCTTTTTATAACAACCTGTGTGTCAATCGTCCTTGGTTGCCTCTGCAATCTTTCAAGTCATTACAGTGGTTGAGTCCTCCTGGCTCCTGGTAACTAAGTCCAACTACTTCTCTTCTAATACTTAGCAGGCCTCATCAAAACAATATGATGGTAACAAGCATGGCATTGTGATGGCCTCTCAAAGCATCCTCGCCTGTAGAGGATAACTATCGACTTATTAGCATGCTAGTTCCTTTCTTATCAGCATATTCCTCATGATCTTTGAGAATGGTGGATCTACTGAGTCTTTTCATGAATATAATTCTTTGGCGGTTCACCTGGCCTTACCTAATATATTCATTCTGGCATGCTCACTTCCCCCAGTCCATTATTCCTTGTACCATATGCCAGGGTAATAGGCATTTCCACTTCACTGAAAGTTGGCCGTCTTTCTACCAAGATTCTAAGGCCAATTTTAATAGCAAGTTTATGTGTATCCTGTCTCTTTTTTCCCCAACATGTTAAATTCCGTGTCCTGAAAAAGTATCTTTATTACGATGAAATATTGCTGGCATAGACTTTCATTCTGATCCTCTTGATCAAAAGCCTCAAAATCCAACCTACGGAGTACTTCCTTCATTTTCATCAAACCATGTCAGCTAAATCTAGCAATTCTTCAGTGAGAAGAATCTTTATACACCCTTACCAAGCTGAGCAATCCCCAGCCAAATTATGCTGACAATTAAACTTCGTTTTATGACTGACAGCAGGAGAGGAAGTAGAAACAGCCCTGGAGGAATAACCGTTTTTCTGTGAGAGACTTCTGCAGCACCTTCTAGTGCAGTTAGGTCTAAGGCACAGTTAGGAAGGGTGGACTGTTCCTGCAAGCCTGCGTGGTTTGAGAAAGTTGCAGAGTCAACATTTTCAGGGACATCCAAACTGGTATCTCCACGTGTTACCTCAGGATATCAATTTCCCTGTCCCTTCACATAATAGATCTGCTTTGCTGAGCAGCATCTCTAGAGTTCTGCAGTCCTTAGGATTAGGTCTTAGTCAGCTGCTCCTCTGTGTGTACTCTTCCCCTGCAGGAGATAGTGCGCTCTATGATTCTGATTAACATCTTGTTAAGAGCTCTCAGTCTCTTCTCATCTACTGCTGGGCTTTAATACAATGTGGCAGCAACCAGCCAACTCCACTACCAGTGTAGTCATTGTTATTTCCATATTTTCCAGTTGTTCACAACTTTATACTTACAATATTATTCCTTCCATGGGGAAATTATACTAGATTACTGCTGCTGACATTTTCAGCAATTGAGTCACCACATCTTGCTAGCTAACATGTATGCCCTACCTACCTGCAAAATGCTATCCTACCTGATGGGCAGTGAAAGAGTCATTTTTATACAGTCCAAATCCTAATCACATAGCCCATTTTCTCAGATAACCCAGTAGCAGAAGCACTTTCATTAATCTATGTCTTCCAATATTGTATCTATATCATATCCTTTAATCATTGGTCAGTAAAAACTGGTGGCTTCTGTAATCAGAGTGCATCAATCAAACTTTTAGGCAGTGTTCCCTAGTACTTAGAATCTGCAGACAGTCTCACGGCTATTGTGCTACATAAATTATCATCAATTCAAGTACAGCAATTTATTTTTTAAATCCATCAAGCTGGATTTATAATAGAGGTATGAGACTATTTCAATTCTAGGTAATCTATTAACATACCTAATTAAATTAATAATTTAAAGAAACAAGGAAGGATTTCTCCTCAGTGTTACGAACACTATAAGAACAGAAAAATATATATTTGGAAGGAAATAATCATATATAACATTATTGATAAAATTGTATAGTTTATTAAATGTAAAAGAATTTAGAAGTTCACTGTTAGATCTATAATTAAAATTAAACTTGTACCACTAGGCACAAAACTATTAGAAGTTGTAATTTAAGTGTATGTAGAATTTTCATAATGATTAAAAATAAAAATAATGAGAAATAAATACTAGAAAATATGCAATAATTTTTATAATAACAATTTTAAAAAGTACTGAAAGAATACCTAAATAAGTAGACAGGAAAACCATGTTCACAAGTGAAAATATTTCATATTTTAAGTTCCTCTAATTAATCTTTAAATTTAATGTAATTCTAAAGAAAATTACAACAGTTTTCCTGAACTGGAAGAAGCTAATTTTAAATTTTATACAAAAAAGACTAGAGATATGAAGCAATACAACAAATTTTAAAGATTAAAAGTGAAGAGATTTGTTCTATTAAGTTATCAAATATATATATATACATAGTGGAGCAAAGTAGATTTACAGTTATGAATACATGAAACACCGTTTGTTCCTTTATTATTATTTATTAATCATTGTGTTATTTTCCATATGAACAATTATAACCCTACTTTTGCTTTACTCTGCATATAAATCTATAGTATGAGGAAAGTATGAAATTTGTAAAAGATACATACATTGATCAATGCATAGGAACAGAAATCCACATATAATGTACAAATTCTTTAAATAAGAGAAGATTTTCCACTTCAAACTAAGTTGGAACAGGGACTGGATTTATCCTTTGTGCCTAAAACAACAAAGCCTTGAAATAATATCAGAGAAAACCATTTTCAGAGATTAGGTAGTGTGGGACAGTGACTCCTGCAAGAGTGGAAAAAGCACGGTGCGACATTTGATTGCTCATGCTTACTGCCTGCAGAAAATATCTAAGCTGCAAAGGCAACATGAAAAAAGAGACTATGGTGGACCCAAATTGTCTTCCTGCCTTGAAGAAATAAAGGTGAGTCCTCAGGAGCCAAAGCAGTCTGAGTGCATTGGTCAGAGGACCAAAAAGGAGAGAGCTACACAAAGACACAGTATTGCCATTTGTCAGAGGGTCCCCTCAAACTACTTCAGCAAACTACTGATCAGAATTTCTGATCAGAAATTTCCCGAGACCCCAGAAATATCCACCTGAAATTATTAGAGGGAAGAATACTTGGAGCTGACCAGAGGTCAGGACTAGATTTTGCTTTCTACAAACCAGAATAGAAAAACCTGTTACTCATGAAAAATCAGAGGCTACTCTTAATAAGTATATATATTAATAGTGAGTCGAATTTAGCCCT
Source organism: Carollia perspicillata (assembly GCA_004027735.1). Lineage (NCBI taxonomy): Eukaryota > Metazoa > Chordata > Mammalia > Chiroptera > Phyllostomidae > Carollia > Carollia perspicillata. The sequence goes on along the minus strand of PVKM010007751.1, from coordinate 19,120 downwards.
AGACTACAGGCTACTCTGGTTCTGATCCTAACAACAACCTTAAATGCAAGCCTTGAAATAGGAGCAGACTGTTGTCAAGTAATTTAACTGAACACCAATAAAGAGCTTTAAAATATTTTATGAATATAAAAATACCCAGCACTGAACAAAGTAAAATTCACAATGTCTCACATCAAATTAAAATAAATTGTTAGGCATTGAAAAAAACCAAAACACTATAACCCCCAGTAAACAGAAAAGTTATTCAATAAAAATTAATTCATAATTAGGCAAGGATTTAAAACAAATTACATGAATTGAATATACCAAATGTTCAAGCAGGTAATGTATAATTATTTTAATACAGACATGAAAGATACAGAAAATATACCCCAATACAATTTTTAGACATGGAAACAAAAATGACTGAGATAAATAACACTCATGATAAGATTAACAGCAGATTAAATTTGTAAAAGGTTAGTGAACCTAGAGACATAGCAATGGAAAGTGTCCATAATGAAATATTGATAAAGGGGACTGCAAATAAAGAGAACATTAGTGAGCTATAGGACATCCTCAAGCAGTCTAACAGCAGACATGAAACTGGCTTATTTGAAGACAGGATAGACGTTCAAAAAAGAAAATATATATGATGTGGTTGCATAGGAGCAGAGTATGCAAAATGGTCTAGAGGGAGAGATTAAAAAGGAACGTAAATAATTTCAGGGTCCAGTTTTATCTTGATTGTAGTGGTGATTTCATGAGTGCAAATACATGTCAAAAAGTTACTTTATACTATATGAATATATACATTTAAATATTTGATTAATACCTTAGGAAAACAGAATTTAATGTGGAATGAATGGTCTAATGATTCTGGGACACTTTATGATAGGAAATTGTTTGCTCACTACCTTAATAGCATTCAAAATAAATGCTAAATGTTTTTAAGGTATAAGATTGAAAATCAAAATCTGTAACATCAAGAAGAAAGTATCTTTAAAACTACACGGTAGAGAGTAATTTTTAAATAATACCTAACATGTGAAAACCATAAGAAAGTCTGATACACTGAGTTATAGTAAACTGAAATATCTCATGCATCAAAAGACTTTATAAAAAGGTGAAGAGGTAGACTGCACTAAAACTTTGTAATGCAGAGGATGAATGTACAGAAGAAACAGGAAACCTCTTTCCAATATACAAAAATAGAACTTACTAGAAAAATAATTAAATATCGAAATAGTTAATTCATAATAGAAGAAATTATATGTCCAATATATATAAAAATGCTACTCAGCCTCATAAGTAATCAAGAAACTAAAAATGAATTAGTTAAATTGACAGCAAAAGTAATTACCATTTCAATAAGTTGACAAAAAGAAGGTTAAAAATTCTGATGTTGCATATTCTGAAAAGTATTTAGCATAACTATAACTGATATTATTATATACTGCTAGTGGGAGTGTAAAGTGTTTAAAAACTTTGCAAATCATTGTGTTGGAATTTATTAAAATAAAAAATTCATAAAACATATGCTTTAACTAGATATTCCATACCTACTCCTACAGTGTAAAAAAGTCTCATGCATAATTCATCAAGAGACAGTTATGAAGAATGAATAATACAATAATGTTTATAATAGAGAAAAAATGGAAAAATTAAATGACTATTAGTAAGGAATGGATTTAAAATATTGCTTATTTATACAATAAAATGTAATATGATAGATGAAATAGATTAAGTATTATGTATATCAACAAGAATTCTCCAAGATATAATAATGAATTTCTATAAATAAGTGATTTAAGGATATATGAGCAAAATAACAAGCAAGCAATAGTGCACATCTTTCCTTTATTTTCTGAAAGACACTTTGTTAGGTATAATATTTTTAATTGACTGTTTTTTATTTTGGCACTTTAAATGTCAATTCATTGTCTTGGGAGTCATATAATTTCTTTGAAGAAGTCAGCTGTATTCTGACTTTTATTATTCTCTGGCAGCTTGCAAGATATTCTTTTTATTTTTTAAGCAATTTGAAAATTTAAATATTATGTCAAGAATGTATGTGTGCTTTCCTACTTATCCTGCTTGCATTTCCCAACTTCTCCATTCTATGGCTTCGTCTCTTTCATTATTGTTAAAAACATATAAGCAATTTTCTCTGAAACCTTTCTTCTTCCATGTTCTTCCTCTCCTTTCCTTATGGGGCTTTTATCACATGTGCATTAGCCTCATTGATTTTTATTACAGTTGTACATGGTATTTTTATTTTCATCACAATTGCAGGCTTCATATAATCTGGGATTTTTATAATTAAGTTTTGATAATTTTATAGGCTTTCAATTTTGACTACTTCTGCTTTTTTGAGGATAGGCTCCTTTGAAAGCTATTTTCACTGCTGTCACCTTCTACTTTCACTTCCATAATTTTCACTTAACTCTTCTTGTATTTATCTCTCTGTTGAAATCCCACACTGGTTCCTGTGTGTTGCTCATATTTTCTATTAGATCCTTAACATATGAGTTATGGTTATGTTAAAAATCAGTCCAATATTTCAAACATCTGAATAATACCTGCATCTGACTCTATTTACAAATTTGTCTTTCATAATAGGTAAACATTTCTAATATTTCATTTCTTCTTTTTTATCTTGAAATCTCTGACTGAATGTTAGCCATAATGTGTAAAAGAGTAGAGACTGAGGAAAATATTATTTATGTCTGTAGATGGGAGTATCTTTTCTTTTTTGAGGCTGTTAGTATGGGGTATAAACCGAGTCTATTATCTATCTATCTATGTTGATGTGAATCCTTCAAGACACAACAGGCTTCAAATCACCTTAGTGGTGACAGTCTACTGGTTGAACTTACAGTGGTGGATGAATAGTAGAAGGATTTTCTCATTGTTCCTTTTCCACCCTGAGCTTTCATCTTTATCTACATTCTTGTACCAGAGACCTGGTCTCTCCACTCTCTTGACCTTCCTGGTGATACAGTGCTCTTGCTCGCTGCTGGATGGTTGCTGAGTTGATACTAAGGGGCAACTGCTTTTATCTGTTTCCCTGGCTCAACCAAAGTCTTACGCAGGCCTTTTATTCTTATGCCCCAAGCAGTTTTATATTTTGAAATTTACAATAGAACATTAATATGTTGTTTTGGACACGTGTGTGTGTGTGTATATATTTTTGAAGTGTATAGCCAAATGTGAGATGGATTGATATTAATAAAGGATTATGATATATTTTTTAGAAAGAGGATGGAGAATAAATTTGATCAAAAGACACAGAATTATGAAATGTATCGAATATATTATTTTTAAGCTTGTTAGCTATTACCAGAACATTTTATTTTATGTCTCTTTTATGTGAATATTACACACATATTTTATATTTAAAAGATAAATATAAAATATTTATATTTTATCACTTAACTTGAAATTTTGTTCTGGTTAGCTTAGATGTTCCTTTCTACTCTAATGGGTATCCATGATACACAGGCACCATACTTATTTACCAAGACCAGTTAGATTTCTGTAACATAATGCTTAGTAGAAGGCAGATAAAAATTTTTAACTGTCTGCAAAATATTTATATGACTACCATGTTTCTACAAATATTTATGATTGTCTTAAATTTGGTTCAATTAATTAGGAGTCATTTTCTTCACCAAAAAAAGAGGAACAATATGATGACTTGAAAGTATTATTTGGAATACAAAAACGAGAGCAATCTAAAAGGCTGTATTCAGTTGAAGAAGAGTGGTCTACAACGTCGTCCTCTGTCACATTAGAATCTCAAGTTATTAATTACTGGCTGCATAAACTGGGGCAAATTAATAACTCTATGCTTTTATTCCCTCGAATGTAAAATGAAGATAATATATGTACCTCGAAATAGGGATAAAGTAAATGAGCACCTATTATGCTTAATTTTTTACTTTGTAAAGAATAAGACTAAGAATCAGTCATTTACTAGTTCTGTGACTTTAGGAAAGTCACTTAACTTTTGTGAGTTTTGGTTTCCTTCTTTCTAACTAACCATAATAACATTTTCCACCTACTTACAAAATAAAATAAGGATACAATGAGATAAATTTAAAAAAAAACTATACTAAAGAAGTATGTTACTTATTACAGTGATTGGGCATTTGTTTTTGTTCAGACAAATGAATATCAGAATGGAAAAGCACGAAATTGAAAGAGATTAAATTTACCAATCTTCAGTGGTGAGGTAAGCACATACTAACATGTATATCAGTCCAAAGGAAATAGAACTATGGACAAAACTTTTAAAATAATAATAACATAGCCCTGGTTGGTGTGGATCAGTGGATTGAGCACCAGCCTGCAAACCAAAGGGTAGCTGGTTCGATTCCCAGTCAGGCCACATGCCTGGGTTGTGAGCCAGGTCCCCAGTAGGGGGTGTGCAAGTAGCAACCACAGACTGATGTTTCCCTCTCTCCCTCCTTTCCCCTCTGTCTTCAAATAAATAAATAATCTTAAAAAATAATAATATACAAAAAGTAATGTAACAGAAATTTTTAGTTTTGCTGCTTTTTTTGGCTTTCATTCTTAATCTCATGATTTTATTTTTTTGTGAATAAGATTCACATCTTTTTTCAGGTAAATGGCAGTGTGATATGTAAACAGGTCCATTAATAAATATAAGCTATGAATCAGAATATCATGTATATAGAACTCTGAAGTATAGGAAGGACTGTTCGAATATATTGAAAACTTATACATTTTGGGGGTGTCAGGAAAAGGTTTAATTTTATAGTCTTAGGTGTAGATATAATTTAGAAACAATATACATATATCCAAACATTAACCAAGGAAAAATTAATAAGAATTTATGATAATTTTCTCCTGTTATACTTATTTATATTATATTTAATTCCAACAATATTAAAGTCTATCCCACATTTTTATTTTTCCACTTACAAAAACTGAAATTATTCTTACAAATCAAAATTATTATCTTTTCAGAATTTATATATTTGTTTGCCTTGTTTTCATGTTCGGCAGTTGTCCACGAGTGGCTATTCTGACTAATCTCAGGTCCATTCCATCCAAGATTTTTAAAGGTGGTGCTGAAAGAGGTTTTATGAGGCACATTGAGAGAATTGTTTTCATTTCCTTAAATTTAAAAAAAGACACACTGGTGATTTCACAAGACAATAGTACTGGTTATAACATGAGATCATACTTTCTCCTAAATGCAAACAATACATGTAAAGACTGACTTGGATACCATTTATAGAAGAAGAGATAACATTTGATTGAACTTTGGATCAGATTTCAAGCCAAACTGACTGATCCCATTGCAGAAAAAAACCTGACTCTTGAGAGAATTTAGTTTTATTGTCTACCACTTATGCAGTGGAAAATTATTATGAAAAATTTGAACCTGTTTCTAAAGTTCAACATGAGACTACAATTGTAACAGGAAGAGAGCATTAGTGACTTGAAACTCAACTTAGTTTTCATTTGGTGAGGATGTGTACTGAAAGTTGAGACATTTGTTACCATTTCAACAAAATAACAGAGGTGCTGACTTTTTGACCCTATTTAAGCACCCATAGATGGAAAGAAGAAAAACTCATTTAAAATCACAGCACCAAAATGTGAATGTGTTTTTCTTCTTTCTCTTTTGGGTTAGTGGTTCTCAGGCATCAAAAGCATAAGGTATTTTGGACCCTTCACACCATAAAAGTCAGTAAATCTTTCAAATATCTTCTGTTCTTAATAACTTTCTTTTCTATGTATATTTACTACATAACCTTCAAAGCAGTCATTAAAAGTCACCATCATCTACCCAGTCATAGAAACAGCACAGAAAATAACTGAAGAGAAAGTGTCTACTTTGGATGTGGAGCCAGGAAGTCAAGGCTGATTTTCTGCATCTAGTTCTTTAATTAAAAAGAATATGCCTCAAAGTAATTGAAGCTTAAGAGGAACTCTCAAGCTACATATCTGATAAGAATAAAAAGAAATACACATGAAATGAATTAAGAACTAACTTGTTTCCAATGTTTGAAAGACCCTTCAAAAAGGAGAATGAAATTTTAAAGCTTCTTTTTTCAAGATCAGTAAACTTTTCAAATTAAAGTTTTACAGTGTTGCGGGATGTGTTTACACCTGCTGCAAAACTGTTTAAACATGATGAATTAAAGTGAACACTTTAAGTAAGTTCAAGTCAGCACAATAGCAGTTCCTCTAAAGCAGATGAATACCCTTAATCTAACATCTCTCTAGCATAAAATAAAATTTGAAGATTAAGGTTAACAAAGGGTCCCTGAAGTATTCTTCAGATTTCCTAAAATTCTTGTTCTTTTGCTGTAAACCAGATTGTTGTTTCTGTCCAAGTTTTGCTTGTTTTTAGTGCTGAATTTATATTCCTTCAAAGTATGCTTCATTTTGACTCCCGTCTCTAAAGTCCTTTTGTTCTAGAGCCTCATATGCCAGATATGATCTAATTGTTTTTAATTTTATTTTGTGTATGTACATATGTATATGTGTGCATACTTATGATTTATTTGCTTGTCTACTACCTATAAGACATATCACTGACTTGGGCATTCTGGCTGAGAATCAAAACTGTGCATTTATATCTATGTTTATGTTTTTTTATGTGTGATTACATTACCTGTTATAGCAAAATAAAGTACTTTGTTCTCACGAGGTATTTCTGTATTAAGGATCAGTGCCTTGCCAGGTGATCTGCTGCTACTCTACAAGAGAAGAGCTCGGATTGTCCAGTCCTGGGAGGAACGCCACTACTCATGTTCAGCCAGTGTATGCAACAGTGTCTAGCCTGACTGTCACTACCTAGTTCACAATGATTGTTCAATGCTATGATTAATCTCTTAGAAATATTCATATCTCTGTAGGATTCCCAATCCCTGGGCAGTCATGGAAACTATTAGTTTACTATTCTGGATTGACCCAGAACCAAATATATTTGTTTAGTGGGCACCATCTTGGAGTTTTAATCAATGTTTCCTCCACACAGTGACATTCAGGAACAATTAGTAATTATCATAAGAGATTATCAAACAAAAATATAGAAAATTATCGAGTAAATCAGTTTTTAAAATTTATTCCCAAAATTGGTCCAAAATTTTATATTCCAGGAAATATAGCTTAATCATATCTAACTACTCAGGCATTGTTATCCATATCTCCTCAAATGACATTTGGATTATTTGAAAGAATGCTGATTTAATGACCATTTGGCCTCATTTCTGAGCTATAATGTTTTAAAAAGTCACATTGCAAGATTTTCATACTCATGGTCACATTTTTATACTTCTTGTGTGGTATTAGGGCTTGGTTTTCAGTGGACTGTATAAACATTTAAACATTGTTTAAAGAAGAACAAAATGCCATGTGTAGTGGTGCATTTTTCCTCAACTAATTTCTCATGATTAAGTATATTTTTCAGCCTCCTATGACATTTAATTGAAGGAATCTGAATATTTCTTAACTGAAATACTTCTTTGAGATGTGGCCCTGCTGACAGAACTGGACGAGCCAGGAGGGTTGACTGGAATTTATGGAAAGCAAGCAGCCAAGCCCACAGTGACAAAGACCAGTGCAGAAGCAGAAAGTTGGATGACAGTACTCAAGCCAGGAACAAGAATTGGTTTAGGGTCTCAGTATTTCGATCTTGTGTAAATGCCGTGATGAAGTAAAACACACAGCTTCGTTTGGCCCTGTCTGAGTGGGGAACAGTATGAGTTGTGCAGTCAGAAAGCTGGGTTCACTAGTGCAATTATTCATTCTGAGACCCAAACATATTGCATTACCTCTGCATATTCTCAGTTTTTACTTCTATAAAATGAAGCAATGATACCTAGCTTTGAGATGTTTGGTTGCTTGCATTAAACAAGGTGGCTTATGTGGTATGCTAGCAGATGTATTATTCATGGTGCATTACAAGACAGTGATGATAACAGCATGATCATCTGGGAAGATTCTCAGGTACCCAACTCTAACCAAAGATCAGTGCTTATGCTGAGGCTAGCTGGTGTGGTTGCAGGTCCGAGCCCGGTAACCTCAGCCAGCTGGGAGCCAGGGAAGTCCATTTGGTCTCAGTTTTAGAGATTACCTTCCACATGGCCTCCTGGAGGCCAACTACTAATCTACTGTCTGTCTGTATAGAGTTGCCTTAAGAATCATTGCTTTTTTTGCTGTGGTGGTAACACACACACACACACACACACACACACAATACTCATTACATGAAACAACTTCATTTTTGAAGATTTTTAAAAAATGTTTTATTTATTTATTTTTTAGAGAGGGGAACATCAATGTGTGGTTGCCAGGTCCTAGTAGAGGAACCTGGCCCCACAACCCAGGCATCTGCCCTGACGGGGATCGAACCAGTGACATATTGGTTAGTAGTCTGGCGCTCAATCCACTGAGCTACATCATCCAGGGCAGTATAACTATACTCATTACATGAAATAATTTTAAATTTACAGAATAGTTTTACATATTGAACCTGTCACTTGATAATAAATGAGAAGCAAGAAACCATTTTGATGAACACAAATCATGAATACAGAATGATATTTATGAAGCTTAATTTTTCTTAATAATTATGGCTGAAAAGTAAACCTTTCTACAATATTTAAGAAGTCATTACAGTTGATTGTTAAGTTGAACTGTTCTTTATAAAGGCCTCATTAAAATACTTTAAACAATAGTCAAAAATAAAACACACCCTGATCACCATGAAGAAGCAAATGTACTAAAACCAAGAAATGGCGTTCAAGTCTGAAGTGATCTCAAATGCCGAAAGCATCTCTAATATGTGTGTATTCATTGCTTCCCACAGTTATATGATAAATAAAAAAGACCACAAGCAACTAGATTCTAGTTTTGTTGTTTTTACATGACATTTTTCAAGCATGTGTCTTAAAAGGAATGAGCTTGAGGTAGGGTGAAAGAAATTAGAACAATCCCCTGCACCAACATTTCTTGTATTCCAACCCCAATTATAAAGTTAACAACTCTCCTTAGAGAGTTGGAATTCAAATGGTGGGTTAAAAGTTCACAGAATTAACAAAAGAAAATCAAAAGGTAGTCAAAAGAAGAATAAAGATGAGAATAGGTAAAATAGAAAAGTCCAAAAGAGAAGAATATTCTGGAGTATATTACACATACTTAGAACTAAGGTAAAAACCTTCAAAAAAAAAGGAAAAATAAGTAATTAACTATTTTTCTTCATGGTGATCACTACCAATGAAGGTTGGTTAGAAGATCACCGAAAGCTATTATTTTTATTCAAAGTCTTTCTCATGCTAAAATGAATAGTCACCTCTCCCAAATAACATTTTAAAAGTAATTATATCAATTTGTTCAATTGGGGGATGAAGTGATCATTTATTGGTGTCAAAGAGGGCAGGATACAAATAAAATGGCAATTTATTTTTGAGTATTCTCAAAGAGAATAGAAAAATTCCTAGTTACATTTTAAATTCTAAAATCAGATAGCAGCACAATGCCCTCTTCCTTAAGTATAAGTAATTTCATTGATTGTTCTGGGTTGATACTGGCTCCTCCTCTTACTGTTTTAATGGCAGACCTTAACCACCTTAAAAGGTTCAAAGGACAGTCCAGAAATCAGCCTTGTGGTAGAGTTACCTGGCTCCAACTTATGTATAAAATGAGTCAAAGGAGATAATTATACATGAGGAATGGTTTTGAATAATTGTGACTGATTTTGAATAACAATTCAGACTTTATATATCTTGGTATTTTTTAGCCTTAGAAAGTTCAGTTACACATTTTTTTTTCAATTACCTTGCTGTTCAAATATTTCATTGCCTTCTTAAGGAACTGAGATAAAGTTAACACCAGAAACTATGGCCAAGTGAGCAGTGATAACAGACATTTATTTTGATTTTCTTTTCCAGATAAAGAGACTGCAACTCCACAAGGTAAAAAAACCATATATTTCTCCAGCCTATAATGTGAAGTAGCTGGGGACAAAAGTGAACTATATGACACAGAAAGAGCAGGAGAAAAAGTGATGAGATCTGAAGAGGTTTGCACATAAAGTTATAACTAATTTTGTGACCTATATTGAACTAATTATACATTAAATATTGAGAGGTTAACTTTGACTTAACATTGTAAAATCTGTATATCTTTAAAAAATAATTATTACTAACTTATAGTCAAACCTATTCAAGATTAAGCTTGTCAGAAATCATACATTTTTACTATATCTGCAAATTAAATGTAACTTCTTTAAAATTTAGATCAATATTTTCAATTCAAATCCATAATGAATCTGTTTTTTTAAGGAACATCATAGCCAAATTGCCATGGGTGAATTTCAATATGGTTCCTGTTCATTATAAACCTGGGACCATCATGAAAGCAATCAGAATTCTCCGAATATCAAATTAAAAAAATGTAGTTTCTGTGTCACTCCCACCTATTGTCCCTTTGTCTTATACAACAGTAGTTGCTGGAATTATATTCATGCATTTTAAGTAAAAATCAGGTACAGAAATGTGAGGTTACTCTGAGAGACTGTTTTACCATTTTCAAATCTTCTGAGTTGACCCTCAATAAATACAGACCTGAATTAAATTAAACTTCAACACATGGAATGCTGTGTTTTCAAGCAAAAATTTCTTTAAATATTCAGAGGGCACTGCATGTAATGAAGTACCTTATGTGATCTTAAAGCAATCAGTATAACTAACTCAACAACCTTCATCTATGTAAGAGGGAAACAGTCACATGTGACACTAAACTTTCCATGTTCAAATCTAGGGGTGTTCAGTTTCAGGAGGAACCTGGACATCAGCAAAACAAAAATAACCCACATGATGTCCAGAAATCTAACAAGTCACAGGTTTCTAAGACTTTATGATCAATAAGTTCTATGAGAATGTGTTACTTAATTATGTAGAAATTTCAGAATATCTCATTTTGGAAGCTTCACAGAATATAATATGCAAACCAAAAACACTATGAAAAAATTTGCATTAAATACTTGTTTCCTTGTCAGAAATTTAAAAGTTATGATTTATAAATACAAAGTGATATTTACGCATGCACATGAATTCATTGATTATTATTGTATCATGGTGCATGCAAACTATTTTCTATTGTAACAGAGATGGTTTCCTTTCCCCCAATACTCCAAATAACCAGTAATCTAATCTTTGTGAGGCAGAAAAATAAAACGTATGACAGGCATTAGGGAGGTGTCTCAGAGTCACTGACCCAATGTAAGTAAGTAAAAGAGTAATTTATAGATATGGGCAAGTGTGTCCTAAACCCCATGTCTTTGTTATTTGGGGGGACGGAAGAGGGTAACTGGTCTTTGGTTCATCTAAAGTCCAGAGAAAGTCGACTTCCATTTCCCTCAGTCTCTGCCTGCTAGATCTATTGCTTAGAAGGATCCAAATGTACAGGACCAGCGTTTAATTCTGATGTGCTAAGAGATGGAATGTTATAGAACTTGCTCCAGATGGAAGCAGTTTGAGTTTTTAATACATTTAACTCAGTGTTAAATTCTTGATTTTTGACTATCTTCAGCTACTTGAATATTTCATCCTGTTAGTAAGGTTAAGCCATTTGATATTTTTTTTGGCTGTTCAAATTCTAAGTTTACTTGACCAATAAAATGATATTCATATCCTATTTTGTAATGATATTACAAGAATTGCAATAATTATTTCATGTAACATCCTTATAGTTAGAAGTTAATGTTAAAGTAAATAAACTAGAAAAATACTTATTGCCAGAATAACTTAAAATACCCCAATAATTGTTCAACATTTTTCTAAAGATACATTTTTAAAGTGTTGTTTGAGAAGGATATTTGGGAAGGACCAAAAAACTGGATAATAGCCATATGAAAAATATAGTATGAAAACCTTTCCTTCAATTTACTTAATTACCTAAATATCTACAAATATGTTTGGAGATGTCAGATTAATTAGATATCTACAGATTAAAAATTATGTGTCACTTGGAAAAGAATTTAGAAGTTAGTGTGCCTTGTCTCTTGTTCAGCAATTTCTCTTGAATACCTACCTATATGTGATCACTACCATTGACCAACTTCTGAGCATGCAGATTGATTTCACACCCAATTTTGCCAGGTAAAGTTATAATTTTTTTAAAAAAGCAAAAGCCATCAACTTGCATTGAATAGATTAAAATTCTATCTAATCAATACACACACAGAAATTCACACTAATTAGGAGAGAGATCCATTCATGGCGTATGTTGTCATGGGTTAAAAAATAAATTTGAGGATGGAGTGAAGATTAGAAAAGACCTCATATTTTACCCTAAGTGAATGACATGTTTCTCAGTTATCACTACTATTAATTCTGTTGCTTCCATCATTTCCAGAAGGAAACTACAATCCTCTAGGAATGTTTTAAAAAATCATAATCAACACAAGTGCAGGGAAAGAAGCTGAACACTCTGTAAGGAAAGCTCACACCTACAAATATCACTGAAACTCCAGTTAATCAAGACATCAAAGTAACTAAAGAATTTATACAGATTTTATTGAAAATAAATCACTTTATCATATTCTCAGAAGTACGCATGATTTTCTTGTAAAGATTTTTCCTTGATCCTCTGTAGGTTTTATTTATTTTTTTTAATAGAGTATCTCCTGCCCTCTTTAGTCCAGATTTTATAACTACATTTAAAAGAGAGATCTAACTCTATGGCATAATTCTGACTTCAGCTTCTTCTATTGCTCAGTGAAAATAGGTCATTATTAGCCATTTCTGGCAGGAACAGTTGACAGGAAACAGGACAGGAAATGATATAATGATTCTAGAATTGTGTATTTCCCCTATACCCTGCTGTTTGGGGAATGACCTTAACAGTTAACCAGGAAATTGGGAGGTGGTACTGCACCTCAAACACACACACTGTTTAACTCCATTTTTGTCCTTGGGTCCTCTTCATTTAAAAGAAATAAATTAAAATTCTAAGACCAATAAAAATAAATTTAACAAAGAAAATATTTTTCTTTGTTAAATTTATATATATCTGTATAGTATACATATTTCTAGATGTTTGAGCAGACTATTCAAATCCCACATTAATATCCACTTAGCTAACTAACATAAACACCACATATAAACCACCTAAATATTAAAACATCAAACTTTGAAATGTTTTGATATTTATGAAGTTAAACTATTTTCTCATGAAAATAGAACTTTGATGCCATTTATTATTAAATACATAGTTTTTATTTACAGTTAAATTGCTGTTTAAAATTGCTTCTTAAGTTGTGTGTTTTCATATGCCACATAATGATAAATTATATTAATATGTGGTCCAATGTTCATTTTTTCTCTAAGATAGATGGTATCTCATGAATGAAATATATCCAATAAAAATGACAGGCCTAAAACTCACGCAAACACATAAGCACAAAGATACATAGCATAAAATAATTCAGCATCTATAAATTACATTTATACTTTCTGTGGTTTAGTTACTGTAGGTCTTTAGAAATAGAAATCAATGTAAGGGTAGCTCCTATGATAATGAATTGTTCCACAACAAAAAGTGCAGAATCTACCACAGGAAACCCAAGCTCACAGTGTGATCGAAGCATTTCTGGTTATTCCAGTGTGGCATTAAGCCCTTTAATATTTTAAAACAGTGAACTATTTTATTTACATTTCCTTAGTCATTAACTTCAACCTGTTTTAAATTCATGTCACTGGAGGATTGAGAATAACAAAGCTGTACAAATTTAACAATTAGCCTTACTATGTAATTGCTTAGAATAAACATCCTGATTAGTCAAATCACTATTAAATTTTAATCAATGTGAGTGGGTGTTTTTATTTTTGATTGGGGATTCCACATGGATTTTCCAAGTAACTCCTTTTTGTACAAGAAGTTTACATGTTTTCTCTACATATTATGCCTAGTGGATTGTTACTCAGTCTTATATGAAGCACTGCTAGTAAATAGTCAAAGACATTTTTTAACATGAGCTTTCTTTTGTCGTGTTAATGAAATATTTTCTTCCATAAATTTATTTTTCTTGATGCTTAAACAAATAAAGGTGTGTATAGACATTAAATCTGACAATTTGTTATATAACATTATACTATAAAAGCATAATTTAGTTTTATGCAAATATTTTGTATTTTAGGTTAAAAATAACACTTTTTAAAAGTGAATGCTTATTTGGAAAATAAGCATTTATTTTGGAAAAATAAAATATTCTGTAATTTTGCCTACAAAAAATACAATATCAGAAGTGAAGGGATGTCTAATAGAATTCCTAAAATTCAGAAAGCAAGTGTTTTTGTTTCTGTTTCTGTTTTGTTTTTTTTTTTTTTCAGGAAGACTTATCCTTATGGGTATATGATTCTAGGAATTTTTTTGGATGTTTATTGTTTTAGTTTGACAATCTTCCCATCAGAAACAACCAATTAGTATAAAATAGTATATTCTGTGTTTAATAGTCTGCAGACATCATTTCCATGTATTCCCTTAATGCGTGTTTGTGAAGTCTTCAGGTGTTTTGAGATGAATAACTCATTTCCCATATATTCTCTTATGCCATCATTGTGCGAGCATTCTCCCTGCAGTAAATGTTCAGAACTACTCCATCTCTTTTCACATTCTCTACTAATTCAATATAGCCTACCAGGGGACAGGTAAAATGGCTTTTGGAGTAACGGGTTCCATTACAAATACAATCAATTCTGTGAAACAACAGGTTTCATTTTTTTCAGAAATGCATTTGGTTAAAAGACTGAAATAAAATAATACATACACAAACATTGCATTTATAAAAATGAATAAAATAGTTTCTCCCCATCACAGGAATCATATTTTCTAAATGCAATCTTTGTGTTTTCCTTGCCTTTTATAACCCAGCCAGTTCTGAATATGACATTATTTTGAAACTTATCAGAATAAGGCACAATCGAAATGACATTTTACTCCTTTGTTGCTCAATATACAGTTTGTATCCCACAATTTCCATTCATTCTGTTTTTCTTAACTAAATAATTATTCTGTATTTTGACTAGTTACAACTTTAATAGGTAACCGTGTAAATCTTAGATAACTAAAAGCAGTTCCTCTGTAATTTACCATTTCTGAGGAGCTTTTGCAAGGAAACAATAGAGATCTCATTTTTTAAAAGTAATTATGGCAAAGTTGTGAAACTGTATTACTCACTAAAGTTAAGGACAAATTTAAATGTGCCTTTTTCTTTTCATTTGGATCATTAAATAGTTAATCTTAACAAGCATGGGGGAAGGAAAAGAAATTAACTAAAGGAAGGCCATTGTGACGGGACACTTGCTCTATGCTCTTACAGAGAAAAAAACACGATGATAAAACAGCACAAAGTGGAGTGTTATGAATTTTATTAATGACTAGGAGACAGTGTGCAAAACATCAAAGGTCTGTAGAAAAGATTAATGACCCCATGTGAGACTGTTTAATTACCTCCAGCTAATTAGATTCTTGACCAAATTTTTAATATCTGCATTCCTTCTACAGCCTAATTGAGATTCCACATTATTTATCAATCTTTCAAAAAGCCCTTAGTGGGCTGCTTTTTTAGTTTTTCCCTTTGCACTTTGACTCCATTTATGGTCCATTATTAAATAAATAGCAAAGTAACTATTCCCCACAAATTGTATATGCAGAACACTTTCTTCCTGTTTATTTTGACTAGGAGACTATCATTGGCATCTTTTATACATAATGAAGCACTCAAACTAATAAACTGACTAACTCCACTGTAAACAATGTGGATAATATTTTTGTTATCTGGGCTATGTTCAGGAACTCCTCATGTGGTTTCTATAGATTAGCCTTTATAAAGTCAGTTAATCCTTATTTCAGTTTACCTTGGTCAGGGCTCAGAGATCATGATGGAATGTTATCCTACAAACTAGATGGAACAACTCATTCAATTCTTCTTTTTTTTTTTCTTGAAATTCAGATCATCTTTTAGCATTCAGAAAATCTTAATTGCATGATGATTTGCATCAATAAATATCAAGCAGTTCCTGCTGGAAACACAAATGCCGTTTTATCTATATCTATCTATATCTATATCTATCTATCTATATCATCATCTACCTATATCTATTCTATGTCTGTATATATAAAACTTTATCTATATCATCTATATCTATATCTCTCTATGTACATCTAGATATTTACATAGATATAGATACATAGAAAGATATAGATAGATAGCTCTTTCTATCTCTATCTATGACTATCTATAGATAGATATGTATGTCCATCTATCAATGTATGATAGATAGATAGACAGATAGATATAGATACCTATAGAAAGATAGACATAGATATAGATATAGATATGTGAAATCACATGGTATTTGTCTATCTCCAAATGGCTTATTTCACTTAGTAGAATGTTTTCCGGGTCCATCTATATTGTCTAAAAGGGTAAAATTTTATTATTTTTCTGTGGCTGAGTAGAATTCCATTGTGTAAATGCCCCATAGTTTTTTATCTACTTATTTACTGATGGATACAGGCTACTTCCATATCTTGGCGATTGTAAGTAACATGGCAATGAACATAGGGGTGTTTATGTTCTTTCAAATTAGTGTTTTGGGTTCCTTTGGATATATTTCCAGTAGTGGGATAGCTACATTGAAAGGTAGATCCATTTTTAATTTTTTGAGGGATCTCCATACTGCTTTCCACAGTGGCTGCTCCAATCTACTTTCCCACAAATAGGGCTAAAGTGTTACCCTTTCTCCACATCGTCATCAGCACTTGTTTGTTAATGTATTGATAATAACCATTCTGACAGGTATGAGGTGATATCTCACTGTGATTTTAATTTGCATTTCTCTGATGATTAGTGATGTTGAACACCTTTCCACATGTCTATAGCTCATACATATGTCCTCTTTGGAGAAATATCTATTCAGATCCTTTGCTCATTTTTTAATTGGGTTGCTTGTTTTTTGGTGTTGACTTTTGTAAGTTATTTATAAATTTTGCTTATTAGGCCCTTATCAGATGCATCAGTGAGTATGTTCTCCAATTCTTTGGGTTGTCTTTTTGTTTTGTTAATGATTTCCTTTGCTGTGTAAAAACTTTTTAGTTTGATGTAGTCCCATTTGTTTATTTTTTCCTTTTGTTTCCCTTGTCTGGGGAGATATATTTGATAAAATATTGCTATGAGCAATATCTGAGATTTTGCTGCTTATGTTTTCTTCTCTAATTTTTATGGTTTTAGGTCTAAAATTTAAGTCTTTCATCCATTTTGAATTTAATCTTGTGTGTGGTGTGAGAAAGTGGTCTACTTTCATATTTCTGCGTGCATTTGTCCAATTTTTTCAACCCCACTTATTGAATAAGCTATTAAATTGTATGTGCTTGCTTCCTCTATCAAACATTAATTGATTGTAAGATGTGGGTTTATTTCTGGGCTCTCTATTCTATCCTCTATTCTCTATTAGTCAATGAAATTAGACAATAAAATCCTCAACACAATAGCAGCAAACTGAATATAGCAATGCATCATGATCAAGTGGGATTTAATCTGGGAATGCAAGGTTGGTACAACATTTGCAAATCAATAATTGTGATTCACCACATAAACAAAATAAAGGATAAAGCCCCATGATCACATCAACAGATACAGAAAAAGCATTTGATAAAATCCAGCACCCATTTATTATAAAAACTTTCAGCAAAGTGGGAATAGGGGGAGCATAACTAAACATGATAAAGGCCATGTATGACAAACCCACTTTTAGCCTCATATTCAATGGGAAAAAACTGAAAATGGTCCCTTTAAGATCAGGAATAAGATAGGGATGTCCACTTTCACCTCTCTTATTCAATATATTACTGGAAGTCCTACCCATAGCAAGCAGAGAGGAAGAAAAAAGAAAAGGCATCCAAAATGGAAAGGAAGAAGTTAAACTGTCATTATTTGCAGATGACATGATACTATACTTAGACAATCCCAAAGACACCACCAAGAAACTACTAGAACTGATAAATTCCGCAAAGTAGCAGGGTACAAAATTAATATCCAGAAATCAGTTGCATTTTTATATGCCAATAATGAACTAATAGAAAGGAAAATTAAGAAAACAATCCCATTCACAGTTGCTACAAAAAGAATAAAATACCTAGGAGTAAACATAACCAAGGATGTGAAAGACCTGTACTCAGAAAATTATAAGACACTGAAGAGAGAAATTGAAGAAGATACAATTAAGTGGAAGTACATACCGTGTTCATGGATAGGAAAATTTGACATCATTAAAATTTTCATATTACCCAAAACAAACTGTAGATTCAACATAATTCCTATGAACATTCCAAAGATGCATTTCATAGAACTAGAACAAATATTTCAAAAATGTATATGGAACCACAAAAGGCCCTACACAGTAACAACAGTCCTGAGAAAGAGTGAAGTTAGAAGAATCATACTACCTAGTATCAAATTATACTATAAGGCTGTAGTAATCAAAACAGCATAGTACTGGCATAAAAACAGACACATAGATCAATGGAACAGAATAAAGAGTCCCTTAGTTTTAAAAATACTGATCTGATAGTCCAGGCATGAACTTTCAAAGGTTTTAGATGAACATAGAGACCTCAAACACAGCCCTTTGCTATTAGTTTTGGCTTTAGCTAATAGTATTCATTCACCCTCTTACTCCATACATTCACTCATTTACTCATTGGTTTAAATAAACATATTATGAGTACCAACTATGTATGTCATGTCATATAATGATAGATCAAATATGGCTTCTGTCTTCCAGTAGTTTTCAATCTAGTACACTCATGTATTACCTGTAAACATGAACAAATCTGGGGTCAGTCTTCTATAAATGCAGAAGAAATGCTGATGGATACTCAGTAAAAGTGAGAGCTCACTTTATGTTCCCAGATCCCAAGAATTCTTATTCATGTTTTTTTGGCACTCAATTCACATTAAATTGCACTTAACATTGGAATCCCTATATTTTTTAAATGAAAGCAAAAGGCACTTGGCCTGCAAAAACATTCCAATAATTTTGACATGACAATAAGGATAAAAGATCCCTTTCCTTAATCCTATATCCAACCT
>PVKM010007750.1:0-40695 GCA_004027735.1 Carollia perspicillata | reverse complement strand
TTCTGCTCTGTCCACGTCTCCATCAAAACCAATTTCTCCCTCTTTTCAAGATTCAGTCAAATGCCTCTGTAGCCACAGTTCCTTCTTTTAGCTCTGTTCCATGAATGCTACAACAGGTAGTTATGGAACGCCTACTGTGTGCAGGTCCTGTGCTAGCTGCCCAGAGATGACAATGAAGTCAGACTTGGACAGCATTTTATCTGTGTCCAGTCTTATAAAGGAAAAGCCCCGTTATCACATACACAGAGTCTGTGGTAGGTCAGTTAATTAGAAGTGGTCTTTTGTCAGGTATTAATAAATATGATTTATACAATGTTTTTATTTTTTTAATACTTTATTTGTTTATTAATCATATAGTCAGTGACTGAATGAATATAGTCAGATGAATGAATGAACATCAGTGTGTGGTTGTGTTTTGCACATCTGCCCCCCAACCCCGGGGACCAGGCTCACAACTCAGGCATGTGCCCTGAGTGGGAATCGAACTGGCGACCCTTTGGGTTACAGGCCAGTGCTCCGGCCACTGAGCCACACCTGCCAGGGCTGATTTATACAATGTTTTAAAAATGTATTTTAAACTAAAACCCTACAAAATACATACTTTACCCATCATTATAAAAAAAAAAAACAAACCCAAGACTTCTTTTCTTAGATTAAGTGTCTACCAATTTGTTACCAAAGTGTCACCTTTTTATACATAAATCACATCTAAATTTATCCACTTTAAAAATATCAAGTGTAAACAATTTTTACATACAGTGATTTTATAATAATTTATAAGTAGCCTACAACTAAATATGTGACTTTGGGCCGTATTTTGTATATCATTAAAATAGTTCCACATTTATGAACAGATCTGGGCAGAAATTCAGTGGACTGTGGTTAAACATGAAATTCAGCCGAGCTATAAGGACAGGCGCTGTAGTAGCCCATGAGCCTCAGGAGTGTGGCTCACCCTGGACATCAGTCAGAATTTCCCACAGAGCAAATGATAACTGTGTAGACTAGTTTGAAGTGAATTAAATAAGGAAAGTACAGAGTGCTTCTACGGTTTTATAGTTACTTGAATAACTAGCTAAAATAAGTAGTCCTTAGGCTTCTTGAAAGTGAGGTGAATGCCTCGTGTTGCTTTTTAACCTGTTACCTCTTGGCCCAGTGTCTCGTTCATCATATGGGCTGCTGAATGATGACAATTATTCCTTTAGTATTTGATGACGAACTCGCTGAAGAATACCTTGGTTAATGAAACCAACGTTAGATTTCTTCTCATGTTTAAAGGAATTCTTAATACAAAGTGGCAAGTTTCTGTGTTTAAATGATCCTATAGAGTTATATATAGTGCTTTGCAATTAAAAAGCCATTTTCACATGCTTTAATCTCATTTAGTTATGATAAAGATCTGTATGGTTGACTGAACAGAATACTTCAACCTTCGTTTATAAGCATGGAAATTAGCTCAGAAACTTGCCCGAGTCCACGCAGGTTGCAGAAATGGCCCCAGAGCTCTGGTTATCTGCCTCCTCATCCCGAATCCTCCTCATCCCGAATCCTCGAAAACTATGACGAAACCTTCTACCTCTTTGGCTGGAAATATGCATTATTCAAGTAAAAGCTACCGAGCTGGAGGGCTGACTGCAAGTTCCTAATATCACCATTGTACAGAGAATCTCAGCAGGTACAGCTCCGTGTCAGACAGGAAATCTCAGTCCCCGGGGGATGAGTGATGGATGTGAAGGAGCGCTCAGTGCCCTCCTTTGCTGTGATCATAGTCTCCCGGGCCACAGCAAGGGCTCCTGAGGGACTAAGGGTGAATTGCAAGGTTGACTGTAATGTCAAAGGGCTATGCTATCTAGAGGCACAGGCAGATCAGATTTGTCTGGATGCAAAGCTCATGCCTGGTACTTCCATGGGCCAGAAACTGAACATAAAAGGCAGGGGAAGGCCAGCAGAAGCCATACAGCACTCACTCACTCAGCATCATGCTGGCACAGCTACAGAAGCATCACCTCGGCTGAGTTTTTAGGGAAGGCCCCCATCATGCAAACGCCAGCTCTCAGGGTGCTGGGCTAGCCGTTGGTCTCTGCAGACAGCTCTCCCCCACCAGCTTCCGGCTGGGAGGCACTAGGTGTTGCAGGCATGGGGGTGAGCATTGGTTCCTACCTCCAGAAAAAGGGGTGGGTGGAGGTAAGCAACTTGCAAAAATGAGCCTCTGGAGCAGTCCCAATTAAGAACTACAATAGCTCTTAAACTGGATTAATATCTGTACCGATACTTTCAAATTATATTCCAAACATATACTGAGGTATTTTAAAAATCTGAGCTATTTTTAGGATAATAATATCTTCCGTCAGGAAAAAAAAAAGAGTGAGAATGACATACAATTGAAGCACGTATGCATTAATGTGCTCTGCTGCGGTAAAAAGTATGGGTTTTTGTGTGCGATGCTTCATTAGACTTGTCACATAGAGATTCATGTAAAAATTATTTAAAATTCAGTTAGATACAGCTCATCGTCATTCCATTAGACTGTGGGCTTCTCAAGGGCAAGAACCATGTCTAATTGATCGTCTTGAATCCTGTTAATGGTGCTTGAAACAAAGGAGGCCCCGAATGAGTCACCAGTGAAGCGAACCTGGCTGACATCACGGAGAGGGGCTCAGCAGAGCTCTTGACCACTCTGGTAAAACTGAGCCATGTTGTGCGGACTTACACCAGCAGGCTTTGCAGCCAGCACTGGGTCTGAACCCTGGCTGGTCCACTCCTCGGTCGTGTGACCTTGGGCAAGTTGCTCCTCCTTTCTGAGCCTCTATTTTTGAATTTGTAAAGTGGCTGTATTCATGCGCCCTGCATGGGGTAGTTGAGAGAATTAATTGACATCGGTCCTATTATTTCAATAGCAGAAAAAGGTTTGTTGGATTTTTTTAAAAGTGAGCTACACTTTATTTAATACACTTTATTTAATAAAAAATCCTGAGCCAGTTAAAAGAACACTATGATGAAACCATTTTTTTCTGTCTAATATGTTTTACGTGGGTTTATCCTCTAATCGGCATGCATACCTAACCTATGTTGAGTTTCTGACTATTCCGACTATTCGGAGTTCGTGAAATTCAACATTAACTAAGTCTCTAAGGAAAAAGGAAGCTGATACATTCAGGTGCCTGCAAAGTGACCTTTAAAAATGTTTCTTCTCATTAGTTACCGTATGGAGAGGGACCACAATGGAGAAACCGAATCAGCAACGTTGAACCTGCCTTTGGCAAAATCTGGTAGCATTTTGGCATGTGCCGTCTAGATTTGCTGGTCTCGGGTTTCAGTGGTTTCTAAAGTAAATTTCAAGTACAGAATAATTTCCCTTACCTTTTCATGCCCCACCACCCCTCATCAAAGGCATCCTCAAAAGAACCCTACGGAGCAGAGAGTTTCAGAACGTGGTTCTCTCTGATTTCAAACCCTTTCTTGCTCCTACCGAATGTCTGAGTTTGGACTCCTTAACTAATTTCCTCGAGTTACAGTTTTCTTATCTCAAAGAAGGGTAGTAATCATGTCTACTTGGAGGTTTTTATGGGGATTAAAAGATACACTTTCTAGAAATGGCCATGGGCAGTTGTTCCACAATCTGATTTTAATAAGTAAATCATGTTATTAATTATTACAATATTGGATAACTGTAATATCTTAAAGTAAACTGCATTTATCCTGAGAGAAACGTTCAACAAGTCCATCAGTTTTAAAAAAGAACCAAGCATTTTTTCCTCTCAGTTCCAACCAGCACAGAGATTACCACTAATGCAGAGTTTTGTAGTTTTTCTCGAATCCGCACTTAGAGGCAAGAGACTTTGCTGAATGTGTTAAAACAAAAGCATAATTCTCTTACAATTTGTTTCTACAACTCTACATGGATTCTAATTTCAAAATGTTTTCCACCCTATATTTTTCATCTAAGAGTTTAACTTTTCAGCCCCCGAAATGTAAAGGACTGAGTTTAGCCCTGCTCAGCAATCCCGCAAAGTCTTAGGGACTTGAAAACTGTCAAATGCTACAGGTCCTCTATTGGCTTGAGGTGAAAATGTATTCACCCTACGGGCCAGCCAACTTCCATTCCTCCCTCTGCCTCTGAGAGAAAACTTTCTTCACCCTGTCATTTCCAAATTTAGCCTTGAGCTTTTAATAGCAATTCCCTGTCCCAAGAGTTGCAAAAAAAAAGTCAGAATTTTGCATTTTGTGTTGCTTTAATAACACCCTCGATGGTTATCAGATTGTTATTTCTCATTATGTACTGATGACAAAAATCTGATCACAGGAACCCAAGAGTGAGAAGTAGGAATCTGAGTCACACTCCAGGCTTGCTCCTTCTGGAGCTGGGAGAAGTGACTGATTTTTTTTCATGCCCCCTTTTTCTTACTGGCACAGTGATTATCTATCTGTCTGTCTGTCTGTCAGTCTGTCTGTCTGTCTATATCTTAAGTCTTAACTCCAAGGCATGCCTTGAAACTTCAGATCTCTGGGGGCTTCAGAGATAATGATTAGAGTGATGACGACAATGCTTTGTCATAAAGCATTTTCACATCCCTTGCCTCAGTTGGCTCTCTCTGCACCTCACTGAGAAAGAACACTGCTAAAGTCGCGAGCACCTTACCAAAGAGACACTGAAGCACAAAGGGCTAAAATCATTTGATCAAGTAACTGCCAACAACTCAGAGCGGGAGGCCTGGGTATGGTAGGTGGGTTTTAAGACGTACTCAAGTTTTTTTGTTTTTGTTTTTGTGCCACTCCGTGATATTCTAACTAACAACTTAAATTTATAAGCACTACTAAAAATGTTAAGGCACATGTAATTTATTCTTCAGAAATCATTGAATGTCAAGATCTTCCAGCAAACATAGAAGAAGGTATGTGTCATCGTTTTAATTCAGTCATTTTTTCCCCTCTTGTTTTTTTTTCTGGTGTTCCTCAATACCTGATGGGAGTGAGAGGACCTGCCAAAGTAACCCTTTGTGTTTCAGAACTTAACGAGGAGACCTGGGAGAGGTTTGCTGCAATGAGGTCTGAAAACCCCAAACCATTGGTGAGATGCTTCACTCACTTCCTGTGAAAATAGCTGGGAGGCCATAGGCAAGTCATTTCACTTTTCTGGACTTCATTTTTCTCCACCTATAAAATAAGGAAATTCGACCAGCAAGTCCAGAGTGTCTTTGATTTGCATGTTTTTGTGTTTATTATATAACCAGGGCATCCAGTATTGTTAGTAGTGTGGGATGATCAATATTGCATCTACTGAGAGAGAGAGAGAGAGAGAGAGGGAGAGAGAGAGAGAGAGAGAGAGAATGTGTGTGTGTGTGTGTGTGTGAGAGAGATTCACGGAGGTCATCATGATCACTCGGCAAGTCAACTTCTTATTTCCCAAATCCTCAAGCACTTTCCTTCCAAAGCCACTTTTTGGACAGCTATTTAAAGAGCACGCTCTTGTACACCTCTGCCTTTTTTGGACACAATTCAGCTTTCTTCCCTTTCGTTAGTCTACGTGGAAGGGTGCAAAGCTAGCAGGAGTGGATCACTGCGTCCATCACTATCTTCTACAACCGTGCTATAAAGCACACCCCCCTTTTCTTTTCTCAGAGTCATTAAATATGGCTGGAACCTTCATGCAGAAATCCTTTCTTAATTTCAAGGGTTAGAGAAAGGGATGAGAAAGAGTGAAAATGCAATTATATTATTATCACATTCATCTATTTCCAAAGCTATGTGTAATTTCCTAAACATTTTTAGGTACTTTAGTTAAGTTCCACAGAAGCTCTGGCAGGGCAATTATAATTCTTTCTCCTTACAGATAAGCAAGGTGAGGTCTGAGAGGCTAGACACCTGCCTTGATGTAAACACCTATTAAATTCAGCCAATGCTTAAGGACAGATCTCCTCACCGCTAGCCCACTATACTTTCTTTTCTAATTTTATTACAGGTGATGTTTTATTAATACAGTGCCCAGGTACTTTTATCCAGAGTGTTCCTTTGAGTCACAGATAATACTGCTGGTAATAGGAGGCATTTTAACTAGTCTTGTTCGAGACACTATTACTTCCCCCTTCTTATCTTTGTAAAAAGAAATCAGGTTAGAGTCAGTTATCCATACTCAGCTATTGCCATCAATTCAAATAACAAAACACATTGAGTTGTTACAGTGTGCAAGTGGCGCGAGGTACCTTGAAAACACGTGTTCTTTATCTTTATCTCTAGTATGCATTGCACACACGTGCAAACCTGTTCATATGAATAGCTTTTTTCCTTAATAAAAAGGAAATAACTCTTTACAGATGAGACCCAGTAAAAATGTCATGGCCCACTCTCAGAGCGTAGGTTCAGATCTTGGCTTTGTTCCTTACCAGCTGTATAATCCTGGAAATAAAACTAAGATCTACATTCTAAAGTTCTTGCATGTTTACATGAGTCCTGTGAAGTACCTAGCATAGTGCCTGCCTTATGTGCAATGCCCAGTAAAAGCTGGCTTTGACATCCTCATCCTCATCCTCATCCTCATCCTCATCTTCATCACATTATCTGTGTATAAATTAATAGTGGCAGATTTTCAGGACCAAAATATCTTCTACTACTTACTTATTCATGTCAGCCTGTGAAATGGGAGTTCCTTTTTGTATTAGGCTAGTCTTGGGTAGTGGCAAGGAGACATAAAGTGCTTCATCTATAAAATAGAAAATCCATTGGAAGAATGTTTCACAGAGGAAGAAGTTCAACTTTTAGCTCAATGTTTTGATTAAGTAAAAGATATTTTACTTGCCAGTCTTACTTGCCACTGCTCCATTTGCACTCTTTCCCACAACAGGACTGCCGGAGACGGTAATGATTGTCCCCATGTAACACGTAGTGGCGATCAAGAGAGCCTGACCTTTCCATTGTTTTATGGCCATTCTTCCTTAAATCATGTTCAATTACTTTCTCCTACTGACAAGAGAATGATTCTGCTTCATTGTGTCTTAGAAGTCACCACTGCCTAATTCCTGTAAAATTGAATTTAGTATGGGACCAATATTTATGGACTTGTTTTCGTTGTTGTTGTTGTTGTAATTAATAAAGCTGTCCCAGCAGGATGGCAGAGGAAATCTTGCCCGTGTTTATGAAACCTGACAGTTCCCATCACCCTGCAGTCACTCACATGTTAATATTGGGTCTTCTCACCTGCTCCTTCTGAAGCCAGTTTTACATAAACAGGAAATCGTGACTTTAGGTCACTGAGAGCGTGAAGCAGGCTGAAACCCAAAATAGTCTTTTCTTTTGAGAGGGCAACTCTCAGAGTGAGAGACATTTTATGCCTGGGCCCTGTTTTCCTTGAGAGGAAGGCATTCCCTTCCCTTGCTAGGGACGACATCCTGACATGTGGTCTTGTGCGGCCAGGTAGGTGGGCCATGTATAGCCTACAGGATTATACTAATGGGAAATTTCGGGTATGATTTTGTAGTACAAAATATTTGTTATCTCCTTCTACTAAGTCCATACCTAGAGAGCCCTTCCCTGGGGCCCTTCGCCTGCCCACGTGACTTGCTTTGGCAGATAGCATGCAGGCAAGGTTATTCATGCCTATCAAAGTAGAAACTTCAAGAATCATTTTATTGATTTTTTTTGCTGTTTCCCCCTTGGGCAATGAGAATGGCAAGCCACAGAATGAAAACTCATGGCGGTTGGGGGAGAGCAATACATTATATGTTAGTTTCAAACCACTGAGATTTGAGGGCTATTTACTTAACTGATCAATACAGTCTAATTCTGCCATACTGGTATACAACCAGCTTTAGATAAACTGATGATAGAGAGGTGATAAGTAGGTGGTAGATAGGTAGATGCCAGAACAATAACGAGGAAATGAACGATACACTAGATAAAGAAAAATGGCCAAAGGCAAGCCTTTCTGCAAACCCAAGTTCAGAG
Organism: Carollia perspicillata; assembly: GCA_004027735.1. Classification (NCBI taxonomy): domain Eukaryota; kingdom Metazoa; phylum Chordata; class Mammalia; order Chiroptera; family Phyllostomidae; genus Carollia; species Carollia perspicillata. The sequence goes on along the minus strand of PVKM010007750.1, from coordinate 32,757 downwards.
ACAGCCCTAGCTCTCAAGGCACCACTGGGTTGGAAAATCAGCCTGGAAGTCAGGAAACATGGGCGTCTGTTTGGTAACTTAATCTACAGTTTTGAACAAGATCCTTGCCATCTCTGGATGCTCTTCTACAAGATCGGCTGTACATGATAACCTCACCTGGAAAATGAGTGTCACATTATAGAATTACTGTGAACACTGAATGAAACGATGTATGCAGAAAGGGCTTACAAAGGCTAGCATGTCAGATTCTCATTGGAGAGGTGTTTGTATCACTACTGTTTTAATGGACTGCCAATTCATAGCACTATATACTTCAGTCAAATTTTATAATGATGCTATTAAAAATAAGGTAATAATTTAAGGTTATACCATGCACTTCTGATTGCAAATATTCTTTCTCTTTGAGGTCACCGAGTGTCTGTTCTTTCTCTTCTCCGGAGCTGTGTCATAACCATTGTCCTATCCTCACCCTCTCCCAATTTCTCATTCACAGTGAGCTCAATTGACATCCACCCTCGCACCTCACGCCCACAGTGGGCCTATTTTCCCTTTCCAAATTCATTTTTCAGACCTTAACTAACTTATCAACCGAAGCCCTGGGCCTCTTGCCCCCACAGTTGCCACGAAAGCTCTCTCTACATGACAGATAAAAACAGACCTCAGTTTCTGAGTTTCACAGAATAAGAAAGCCCAAGGAAATTTCTGTTAGGAACTCGTGGGGACACAGAAAACCTAAACACCCACCAGAAGTTTGCTCTGTGACAGAGCTGCTGAATATCAGGGAATGCAACACAACCTTTCAAGGATGAAAACGACCTTCCATTTCAATCTAGTCTGATTCTTTTTTATTTTGAGATGAAGTTGAGAGACAAGAGAGAAAATCCCTGGCTCAAGGTCATTCACCTAGCTCAAAGTCATTCGCCTATGTGGTAGCACAACCGCAAGGGCAACTCTTCAATAGCAGTCATCATTTTTTTGAGATATATCCAGCTGTCCCACTTCATCAAAGAAAATGAACAGGGCTTTATTACAGAACAAAAACTGTATTCATCTTCAGCAAAGTACAAATGGAAACCCTGTTAATTGGCTATGCGAGACTGCTGATCAATAATGTACAGGAAAATCACAACAAAGCTTTTAGCTGTTTGGATGTGAGCTAACAAAGAAAAATACAGAGAAGACTAGAGGCCCAGATGTTTGTGTACAAAACTTCAGAACTTGACATTCGCTCAAAGCCCATCTTCAGTGAAAGAGGGTCATAGAGATCCACTGAATGACCTTAAAATCCATTCAACTCGTACACACTAGAGAGTTATGATAAATAAACGCAACTCCAGAATGTAAAACTGAAGTGAGACCTAGGGTGGCCAGGGTCTGGCACTTCTCCGTAAGTCACTACATAGCCTCAAACCAGCCTTGGCTGAGCAGCAGTTCCACGTTCATGTCATCGAGTGCGGTTGTGGGAGAGAAACTCCCCTTGCCTGTTTTGTAAGAAGAAAGGCACAGAGTCCTGAAAATGCACCAGCGTGGTAGGGGCTCGGAACTGGAGATTGCACCTCACCTATTGGGGCAGGAGACAGTTCAGGTTTACCCAATCATTTTCAAAGGAAAACGAAGACGCAGATGTCGAAGACAGACAGATGTTTAAGATTTTCGTATAAAATCTCTCAATTGTTCAGTGTTGACTAAAATAGATAAAATCCAACTCTTTCCTTGTCTAACTATCCCTGATCTAGGCGACAGTTAAACAACTGGTTACAACTGACTTTACCTCTTTGGAATAATCTCTCTATAAGTAAAATTAAAATTGGGCTTTGTCTTCAAGATGTATCCCTAAATTTTTCTTTTTCTCTATTTTAGATTTTTTATTGTTATTCTGTACAGTTGTCTCAAATCATCCCCCTTCTCCACTCCGCCCAGCCCACGCCCTCTCCCACAGTCAGTCTCCACACTGTTGTCCATGTCCATGAAATGTTACTTTTCTATCAATTTTACTTTACCTTCAGTCACCGATACTAGTAACCAGAAGTCGCCAACTAAGAAAATGTAATTATTAGGTGGTTATAACTGGTGTCGATGACTATACTACCTCTTGTCTCTAACAAGCAACTGTTACACAGCTCACAAATTACACATTGTCTTCAATATAACACAGCTCTTCACCAGTTGGCACTAAACAATAGATAGAAAGAGGAAAATTGAGGCATGTGGTGCTGTTATGTAAAATGAGTATAGGCAATATATAGTGAGTACAATATATATAATCTATTTGATGTGTAAAGATAATGTTTGGAAATTATTCCAATAAACTCAGTTTTCTAAATTGGAGCTTTTGTATTAGCAGCAATATCACTTAATGCCCTTCAGTATTCATAAATATAGATATATTGTTGGTAGAGAAGCACTTATGGGTAAAATAACTAGGTTTGTGATGGGAATGGGAGAGCTGTAATTTTTTAAAAAACACTCTTTTTAGCATTTCTTTTTGTCATATTTCTGAAAGATGGTGTATAGCAAAGAGTAGTTAATTTGGGGGTGGATAAATTGGAAGACACATGTGAAAAATTAGAATTTATGATGTGGCTTATATGTTAAATGTGAAGTGTTGTCAGTTTCTTGAAAAGCAGAGACACCTATCTATAAAAGTAAACAAAAAAATAATATACTAAGTCGTGTTTCACCTATCTGTCAATTCTCTTTTCCTTGAGCTCTCTGCTCTTATTGAATGTGCTAATGGGTTTTCTACAGGAAATAGATTTCCTACAGGGGTAGCAGGAGAGAGTGGTTAACAAGTTCTGGTCAGTCTAGGTTGTATGCCCAGAAAATTCTTTTCTGGGCTGTCTGGCACAGCTGTATGTTGTGATCTGCATAATATCCTCCTTTTGAAGAAAGAAAGTTAATTTTTTTTTAAAAAGCATTATTTTCCTCACCGCTATTTGCTGCCCACGGCAGTCTCTGGCATTCTTAAATTTGCATGTTTGCATTGTTGAACAGCATTATTTTCTGAAAATGCAAAAATAAGATGAAATATTCAGTTGCATCAAATAGAATGAACAGGAACTTCAATGAGTTTCTGTTACAGCATGGCATCTGTACACCCAGTCTCCATCATCTCGCTCATGTTTCTATATTTTTTAAAATTATTTGTTGTTTTACATTTATTTGGGGGGCAACAGCTGGACAAGAGTGGCCTATTAGTTATATCCATCACACTGGTAAATGTGTTTCTTAAGGATTTTCAGTTGAGTCAGGAAACACAAAAAACTTGGATAAAAATTAATGTTGTCTTGATCAGGGTAATGTCAGAGAAGCCTTGGAATTTAAAAGTTCGATGTCCGATTCTTAAATGTAACATACGAGTATTCCAGTACTGCAACTCAAAGAAAATAGAGAGGGCGTGTACGTATGTGTGATTTCCCCCAAATCAAAAGCCTAAAGAAGCTTTTAGCATTTTACTTTGCTTTAAGAACATGTCTAAAACTTAATGGAGGCAAACATTCTAGGAGAACATTAGTTTATAAGGAGAGTCGCTCCCGCATCAGGCAGGTCTAGTGTAACCTTGGTGGCCTCAGAGTATGGATAGCTCTAAAGACAAGGGCTTTAAAGGGACTTGTAGTCAAATGCATTTATTTTAAAAATAAGAAACTTTCATTCCAATTGTATTCCCCGTGGCTGCTCTTGGCCCAGCTCTCTTTATGTCATTCATGCATTTTCCTCTCCTGAAACCAAAGTGAATTTTCCTAGATTGAAGCCAAAAGAAAATAAAAATCTATTAGTCTTCCCCTGATTTATTTTAAGATACTATATTGATTCAAGTAGTTTGAAAAGTTGACCATTGACTGAAGCGGGCTCACCGCTTGCTGTGACTCAGACGTGCTGGGAGACTATAGGGCTGATGCTGAATTATTTCTCTAGTATCATTTCGGATTCTATTTTTTTTTCTTTTTTTCAAGCTCATCAGTGAAAACAGTACTGTAAACTTGTATCTTTTATTTTACACTTCCTTTTTCTTTTCTCCAAACTAGTTCTCAGTGATGTGTAAAAGTCGAACGTCATCTGAATTAAAACATAGCCTGGAAGGTGGAAGCTTTTCCCCCGCCTCTTTGGTGAGTTATTTGAATTATATGACCAGGACATAGACACTCATATAAGCAGAGAAGTTTGGACTTGAGCTTGGTATTAAATGAGGAAATCTGAGCACAGAGACCTGAAGTACAAGCTACCCAGAAAACCTCAGGGAAGATAAAGGACAAGCCGGGAGGATGCTGGGAAAGGTCTGAGGGTAGAGTGGGTTATACGGATTTTAGAGCCAGCCATGCACAGGGATTTCATCGATAGCACTGACTTTTCTAAAATTGTGGCCTGCACGTCACTGTTGAAAGGTAAGATGGATTTAGTGGTGTGTAAAATTTTATTTTAATATTTATGCATTTCTTATCCTGAAAATCAGGAAAATATAAGTAGGACATGGAATCTAAGCCAAAAATATGTTAAAGACAAAGAGAAAGTAAATAATAATGAATCTACATTGATTTGTTAAAAAATTTATGATGATATTTCATAAAACACTGATGTTTGCACTGCTTAAGACAACGTGGGAGTTTTAATGGTATTCTAATTTAGGGAGACTAGGATATATTATTTTTGAACCAAAATGATGGCATTTGATCCCAAGAATATAAGTTTCCCTAAGAAACTAACTTGCTCACTTTTCTAGCCCACATTTCACAGTGAGAATATGAAAGAACACAGTTCTATTTCATACTAAAAATTGGGTAGCTAATTTGGTGAACAGGAAGTGGGAATATGACCAGAAAGAACAAAATCTTCTCCTTCAGAAGGAACAGTGAGTAATGGAAAAATACATACTAGGATTCTGCATTGCTTACTTAATTGAGGAAAAAAAAACACAGAGTTTTATCAATATAATTGTCACAAACATGCTACAGTTACCTACTAATTAACAACTCTGAGCAAGCCACCATGCTAGCAGCATCACAGTTGCAAAGATGATTATTGAAAGGCTTCTGTTGTGCAGTTGGTGATTTATTGGAGTGAGGAGGCAGAAAAGGAGGAAAATGAATATTCGAGCAACATGAGGCAGAAACTGTTTTCATAGGGTGGGTGAAAATATCATGAGGGTCATTAATGGAATAATGGTTATAATCATAATTAATAATGCCTTTCATCTACTGAGTCCTTCCTGTGTGCCAGGCAAAGTTTTAAGCATTTTTATGGAGTACCTTACTCAATCCTCAGAGCAAACTGGCAATAGTAGCGATACTGAATTTAGCTAAGTTAAGTAATTTACACAAGCCAGTCAGCAAAGGTGAGCTGCCCCACTCCAAGGGTAACACATTCTCCAAAAACGTTTGAATTCATGTTGGTGATCAAGTCAGTGAAGGCTTCACTGAGAAAGTGCTGCTTATTTAAACCTTAAAGTCGTAAGGAGGATGGGGATGAGCGGAGAAACTATCGCAAGAGGAAGGAGAACGAGATTGGACATGTGCGTATGGGATGGGCTGATTATATTCCGGAAACCATGACGGGTCATCACATGCTGGGAAATTACAGAGAACAAAGCTAGAAAGCCCCTGAGACTGGTGCTCACACATTAGGAGCAAATAGCTTTGTGCGTAATGGCATGCGCCGAATTCTTGTGACGTGGTGAAAGCTGTGCCTCAGAAAGATGCACTGGGCCCCCGTGGGAGTGACACGGGGTGGAGATTAAGGGCCCGCGTCTGAGAGCAAGCCTCTGAAGCGTGTGTCCCAGCTCTCGGAAGGACCGCTGCTAGTGAGCGAGCCCCGGGAAATCTCGGTTTCCTCACCCACAGCATTGATGATAGTAAACAAATATGACTTTGATTAAGAGAATTAAAGTAGGTCCTTTATATAAAATGCTTGCCGTGGTGCATGTAGTTAGAGTTCAGAAAGTGCTACATCTTATGGTGGATGTGTAAACGATAGACTATAGGAGAGAGGGACAGGGCAGGGATGTGACTTAATAGGCTACCAACACAGTCCCGATGAAAACAGACAAAACCATGAACTAGGCCAGTGGCGAAGGCAACTAAAAAGAGGACAGTTACACAAGACATTTCAGAGGCATAAGTGCCTTCATGATTCATTAGATGTGGGAGGCGGAGATGTGGCTCTCTGAGTGTTCGTGCCTGGCTCACTATTACCAGATATAGAACAATCAGGAAAACCTGATGATTTGGAGAAGAAATTATGGATCCAAAGTCTTGTCGACTATGAATTAAAGGTATTCTTCAAGTTTGATCAATCTGCCACCAAGGCAGTATTTTTCTCAAGTGGGATAACAGATGCAAATGGTCGTAAGCAGATGATCTGGTTGGTGGATACAAGGGTTATCAATAGCATTAATTTCCATGGGTAAGAAAATTCTTCTCTGTGAAACACTCCTTCTGTCCTATTTACTCAAGGATTTTTGTCACTTTGGTGCTAGCTGTACTCCCCCATTTTCCTGATACCTTTCTTTCTATCTTTTTCAACATACTCAGAGTCTGGGGAACATAAATATATATGCACTTAAAATTTAAGAACATCAAAAAAGTTTTTTAAACATTTGTTTTTTATGAAATTTTTACATCAGTTTCTATTTACGTCAAATGTCTCTGGCTTATGATTATGGTTTTAATATGAACTTTCCTTTAAAAATGTTTAAATGAATAACAATAAATCAATTTATAGAAAAAATACTACGGAACTGGTAGTAGAGTCACTTGGATATAACAAAGTCACAGAAGAGGGGCTTATATGACGGGAGGTTAGAAACCCCCTACAGTCAGCCAGGTAACATTTTAAGCAAATATTCTCACCCAGTTTCCACAGAGGCTTCTTAAAGGAGGACATTTACCATAAGCCTAGGAGAAAGCCACATTGCTCTAGTGGCTGAAATTGAAAAAGGGTTACAAATTTGATCTTCGGACACTTCCCAAGAAAAATTGTTAACATAACTTCTTAGCAGGTATTAATTATGGAGCTGTGCTTGAAGACAGGAATGGCATCAGAAATCCAACAAAAGACCCTGCAGGAACTTCCAAAATCTACTAGCACAAGATTGCAAAATCTACTAGCACAAGAATCAGCTGTCTCACGGCATTGGCTTTGAGTTTCAGTACAACCCTCTTCTTCACAAAGATAAATGAAATAGTGCTGCACGCAAAACACAAACCAGCAACAAAGCAGGGTGTGGACGGGAAGACCAAGGTGAAAGCTAACTACCGCAATAAAATTCACAAGGAGCGGATGCAATCAATTAGATAATGCTACTCACTATTAAAGTTGATATCAACACAGTTTGGCTTGATTTCCCTAGGAAGCTTAATAGCTTTGTGACACCTGGCTGATTTTTCTTGCCATGCTTTAAGTGAGTGGGCCATTTTCTTTTGGAAGGATCTCTTAATAGATAGTAACTACTCTAGATCATTCTCAATATGAGACAGTGGGAAGGGGGTGATGTTAGGTCCTGTGATATAAACCCAACCCTTCCCTCGTCCGCTTTTGATTTTAATGCTACTCTGGGCTCAAATGACTGAACAAAAGATTGACTAGTCATGAATTTGTGGGTTCTGTTTTAGGGTGCTGGAATAAGTATGGAAATATAAATATACAACAGAACTTGATGCTCAATTTCTCTTTCTGGAAGCATGCAGACTTGGAGATTATTTTTACACATGTCCTTTCTCTCACAGATGGAAGACTTTACTCCTAAGGCAATCCTGAATATCTTTCTTTGGCACCAAACGAAACTCTATTCTAGTACTTGGTGGTCAGGATTTCCAGTGAATAAGGGAGCAGAAGGAAACTTTTCAAAAAATATACTCGAGCATTTTTTTGACCTTCTTGCAGGTTCTTTTTTCAAAATGAAAGCATGTTTAGGAGAAATTTGAGATTGCCAAAAAACAATATTAGGGCCAGATAGCTCTTTGAATAAGAGAATCTTAAAAGCAGAATTTTAAATTTTTATGAAGGTAGACTCTTAAATTTCCATCTTTGTGTAGGTCCTAAATTTGCTTTTCTCTGTACAGAAGACCAAGACTTTATTCCAAATTAATCAACACAAAACCGTGCCTTACAAATTCCAAGGGAAAAATATCAGGTATTTGTGAGTAAATCAACAGAAAACAGCTCAACTAGTGGGAGACATGTCTGAATAGATGGTAAGCTGAGGACATGAGGTTTATATTTGAAATTGGGGCATATTTAAATTGTCACATTAATTTTACTTATTTTTTAAAGACTTTATTTATTTATCTTTAGAGGGGAAGGGAAGGAAAGAAGGAGAGAAATATCAATGTGTGGTTGCCTCTCGTGCGTCCCCTGCTGGGAACTGGCCCGCAACCCAGGCATGTGCCCTGACTGGGAATTGAACCGTGATTCTTTGGTTCGCAGGCCCACGCTCAATCCACTGACTGAGCTACTCCAGCCAGGGCTAAATTGTCACATTAATTTTAAAAGGTGGAGTAATCTGTATGTAGCATATACTCAGCAATGCAGAAGATTCATACTTGCCACCAGAAGACAGATCTAGTTTGCAAATATGTTTAACTTGCCTCACATGGATTTTTTACATCAATTCAATTAATACCATTAAAATCATGGGGTTTTAATACAAAAATATAAATTTTTGGCTTCTCTTGAAAAATCTGAAGTCCTGACCCAATTAAATGTCATGCACACTTGATAATTATAATTAATATTAGTAATAGCTACTATTTATTGAATGCTTACTAAGTGCCAGATATCATTCTAAGCATTTTACTTTCTTTCCCCTACACATGGAATGTGTGAGATACAGATCATTTGTCCACACTGGTTACCTGTGAGAGCTGATGCCCTGAGACATTCAGTGATTTTCTCAATATCAACAACTGGTAGTTAGTTGAGTTGGGATATGAACCCAGCCTGTTTAATATCAAAGCGTAGTCCCTTATCCAGTGATGGAGTCAATCCAGTACATGAAATTATTGAATGGAGAATTCATCCATTTCCATTATGGTCATTTTCTACATTTGTAGAAAGTTCATTTTTGTGTTATTACTTTAAATGTTTCTATTTCAATATAATATAAAACATATTTCTTAAAAGAAACATTATACTTATACCTAATAAGTATTTTTAAAATAATTGTTACTTATTTTTGCTTAAAGAAATTAAGCAAAAAACTCACTAATTCAATTTGAATGCAATGTACTTTGAATTGATAGACTCCATTTATATTTATCTATTATACTAGAATACCCATTTATACTTTTCTCTAGAAAATTAAAACACTTTCATTTTCTGAATATCACTTGTACACATGTATTGCAAAACCTCCTGAATCATATACATCAGAATTTTAGCTCTTTTGTAAAAATTGTTGTTCAAGTACAGTTTTCTAGAATTTTGGCTCTTGCACGGTCACTCAGAATTCTCTTGAAGCGTATCTTACCAGAAGTCGTCTTCACTACTTCAGTGGTGTTTCTCAGTCCAACAAATGAAAATTGATAAAGCCTCCAAGATCTCGTGTCGCCTACTTCAACAGAGCTGCGCTTCCACTGGTAGACGATTTCTTCCCGCGGGTAGCCATCTGCCATGAGATGGGAAGGCACACCTTTCACATGATTAGAAATGAGCCTACGTAGCAGCCACCTCCACTAACAAGACACTGAGGAAAGTACTCAGGGAGATAAAGTTATGACTTAATGAGGATCCTGGACTACAGAGCCTCACCCTGGGGAAAATAAGTACAGCGACATCGTATCCTAACAGGAAGTTCGATTTAAAAACCACGAGGTCAAAATCGTCCTTGAAAGTCACTTACATTGCATAGAGGGTATACTCTACATGGTTTAATGTAATATATCCTATGTGCAGGCTTTACATTGTCTGGGTAAGGAATAAAAAGTGGTCAGTATATAATAAATAGTACATATGTAAGATATTGTTTCAGGGTGAAGGGGAGTCAACCAGGGCAAGATTTGGAGAGTCCTGCAGAAACAGAAAATACCGAGAGAAGGGCAGACTCGAATCCTTCTCCAGAGTGTGCACTTGGAGTGGAAGGTGGTTGGGGAAAATAACCTCAACTATTTACATTATGTTCACTCTCTCAATTTGTCGGGACTTTATCCTGATATACACAGAAGTCTACAATGAAAGCAGGAAGTAGAAACATTAAGGGGAAGGTACCAATGAGCACTGCGCAGATTCCCAAGGGTCGGTCTGGGTCAGCCAAGAGCACAGACCGCCTCCCTGAAACAGGCAGTGTACTGATAACGCAGTGACTGCCAGCACCGTTTCCAAGCCCAGTACCCTTGGCAAGTTTAATTTTGTTCTAAATCATTTGACTCCTTATGGGGAAGATGGTAAGACTTATTTCATAAAACTAATAGCCCGTGTATTTTTAATGGATAAACATTACTATTAAGTAAACTGTACAATAAACTCAAGTAAAAAATAGAGCAGTAGAGACAGAGATTGGAAAAAACTAGAAATCGTCTCAACTGTTGTCTACTAACGATGTCATGAAAAGATGTCTTCATTGTGGAGGCTGATTCACTGCTTAGAATAAAATCCCTTATGTTTCTTTCTTTTCCTCATTGTCTTTTCTTTTGGTCCAACTCTTTGGCCGTCATGTATTTGTTAATTAAGAAGATGGAAAAGAGAAAGCAGGACCCCCGAGTGCCGTGAAGCAGAAGTGGGGAGGCAGGGTGTGTGAAAACTGAGGAAAAGAATGATGCCATTAGGAATCTCCCTGTGGAACATGTAACTGTGATGCATTTTTTTGATAGCAGTAAGGGATATTAAGTCGTGTCTGGGTTCAGAAGACAGTTGTCAACTGGTGGCCTGATGGCACAGGAATCACCGGTTCTTAAGCTTTAGCTGATTCAGAAGACGTGTAACCCCAGTGAGCAATGAAAAGGAAATAAGTCTAGTCTCCTGTAGCTTGGGGAAGCTTCCACCTAAAAATATTCTATTCTTGGGTGAGGTTAAAAACATATAAAATAAATTTTATAATGGAACCCTTTGAAGTAGAGGGTGGGGCCAAAGTAGGTTTACAGTTGTGAGTGCATGAAACACAGAGATGATTCTTATATTATTATTTATTAATTATTGTATTATTTCCCATATAAACAGCTGTAAACCTACTTTTGTCCCACCCTGTATATATGATATTTTTCTTCCAGTTCCCTCTGGAATGGATGCAATGATAGGCAAATGATTGTTTCTCTCATCACTGATTTTTTTAGAATATGGTTACTATGATTTCATTGGCTCTTAGGAGTCTCCCTCACTCCCTAGCTGGGCAGTTGCATTTATGAAAATATAAACTTAAAATTTATGATCAGTTTTCATTGCCTGATATGCATGGTTGGCAGACCAACAATAAGGAAGATGCAAGCAACCTAATGGGCGCTGAACAAGTAGCGAGGACAACACTTTAGGGAAACAGAGGCTTGTTTTTGATTCAGGCAGGAAGTGTCTGTGAAGGTTACTAAAGGTCAATATCCTTCATGTTAGAATCATTATGGATGTTCTTACCGCATGCAGTCTATTGTCTGGTGATACTGATAATAATAACAAGAATAGAGCTTTTTATTGAATCCTGAGTGTTGAAATAGCATACCAAGCATTTTACATACGTTACATCAACAAGACAATACTGTGATGGGTTAGATCTTGTAATCCCTGGTGAGTACCTGGGAATGGGGACTTACTTAGAGATTTAGTAATTTGCTCAAGTCTAAAGAGATAGCACTCAGAATTTGAAGTAGACCCAAACAGCACCAAAAATCAGTCTTTTTCTCACTGGTGGATAACTAGTTCTAGGTATTACTAGAACTCCAGGAGGAAGAGGTAATTATTAATTTTGTTCTCTTTAACAGGGCTACAAAACTGAAGTATGCAAATGGCGCTGTTGGATCTCTGCGTGCCCTGACAGGTAAGAGAGAAAATAAACAGCAAATGTACTGTTACTCTCTTCTCCTGAGCCCATGGAGGGAGGGGGGTGTATAATTCACCGTTACCCCTTTCTATTCAATCCAGGTCTGGCTTCCTAATTCTTCTCAACCCAACACAGGGCTCCTGGCAACAGCTGCCAATTCATTAAAAGTTCATACTGCAATGAAACTTATTTATGCTTCGTGATAAATTAGATTCCCTTTTGCAAGAATCACTCTGATAGAGACAAGCTGGTGGTATGATGAAAGAAACTGTCAAAATCTTCAATGTGAACAACATCGCTTAATACAATTTTGCATTCTCTGTGAATCTCCCAATTCATTGACGCTGCAATTAGACTATGGTGAGAGGGGATACAGAATGCAAATGAGCATTACTTACAACTGGAGAACTCCAAGGGGCAGGAGTGTTCATCCATCGGGAAATTGTGCAGCTGTAATTGGCACTCGGCGTCAATTGTCAATCTCAATAGAAATATGAAACATAAGTAGAAAGATTTGAGACATAGTTTTCAAAACGTACGCTAGCACAATTTCTAATGCCCATTTTTCATCTTTATTCCTGGAGAGCGTATCTCACATTCTTACCTATAACACAAAGTGATTTTCACTGAAGAAATCTACCAAGTCCAGGAGAAAAATATTTAAGACTTAATGTGATCCATTCATGTTCACGGACCAAACGATAGGTTCTCATGGATCTCAGCTCCATTTTTTTAAAACTTAGGATCACGCAATTATTATTTTTTGGGGGGAAATTAATTGCTCGCAGGAGATTGCTCAGTGGAGATATTTAACTTAACAGAACAAACTGTTACAAGAACTTAAGCTCATTTACTGTTTGCCTGTAAATGAATGCTGATGGTTCTCAGATCTTATCTGCTAATTAAAGCAGAACCTTCTGTTTGTAAGTGCTTATTAGCCGTTAGCTTTAAATTACTATACGTGAATTTAAAATTACCTGTGCTTCACAATGGAGTATTATGCATTCTTACAATGGAACACGATGAAGCCATTAACTAGGACATTATAGAGTACAAAAATATCTTGTGGCAAACAGAAAATATTAAATAAACTTAGATGTACTAGAAATATACTTTCCAACGAGTCTCAGAGAGTTTAAATCTGGGGTGCTTATTAAACATACAGGTTTTCTGGATCTCGATGGACTGGGGTACTTGGAAGGATGAAATTTAAAGGTGTTCAGATGTTTTGATTACCTTTGGAGAAGTATGAGCATATTCTAAAATGATACTGGTGGTGGACTGATAATATCTTAACTTTCATATTTGTTAGCTCTATTTCTTATAATGATATCAATCATGGAGTAATGTTATCTTGTGAATATTTGTTTATTTTAAAAGATTTTTCAATCTAGCATACTTTTTAGTATAGGAGATTATTTTTCTATAATATAATAGGGCAATTAATGACCTTAAAACATAACTAATAACCATTGAGACATTAATTGTTTATATGACAGTGGGTAAAGGTGAATTGTCCTCTCATTTTGTACATGCTATTATGGCTTTATTGGATTTGAACTTGACAAAAGTTACAAAGCTAGTGGCACAGTTGTGCCGATCTAATTCCAAGATTATGTGTCTCCAAAGCTGGAGGTTTAAATCATTGTCACTCCATAATTAAATGCTCTTCCAAAGAAAACATTCGTTTTATTCATAAGTAAAATTATAATTAAATTAGATATTTTAGTATTATCCTTCTAAATTACACTGAAATTATTAAAATGAAAATAATATAGTTTGCAGAAACAGATAAATACGATATATATAGCTATGCATATGCGCATCCATAACTCATAAATAAGAACAAGAATAGAAATCATCTCTCAGCATAGATTGGCAGTTCATTCAAATTTTGAATTTTGTGAGTGACATTTCTGAGGCGGTTTCTGTAATTAAATATTGTATAGTGATTCTGTAAATCAATGGAAGTGAAAAATGACCATAACATTATGAAAACATAAACAGACTCGAGATAATGGGATCAACGATATTTCAAAAGCTAGACTGAGCTCTGATTTATGAGACAAACTTTTATTTTTACTAGATTCTAATTCCAGTCATTACCTTATCTCACATTTAATAAAACCCATGATGCGTTCAAAATGTATGCAATGACCTTCTTCTAAACTTACAGCCATTTTTCCTAGTTACTGATATAACTGTTTAATTCATATAAAGGTTTGAAGCCGTTTTAATGCATTTTATTTTGTATGTTGAATATTATATAAGGTATAAGGCATATGTCTCAAAGGCACTTAACATGAATCATTTTGAAGCTAAAAGTTCCAGGATACTAAGACCTAGAAGAATCATATTTATACATTTTATGAGAAATATACATGAATAAATTTAGTGTCTTCTGTGCTTACTATATATCAGGGTCCAAGCACTGTACATATCACTCTGTTTAGTCCTTATAACTCTGTAAGATAAGAATCATTGTCTATTTTACAAAATTAAAGAAAGAAAAGTGAAGAGTTAGCTCAGTTGGGTGGGCAGTGTGTGGTGGGGTAGTAGTGCCCTGTTTTCCAATAATCCCTTTATTTCCCATCTAATTCCTCTAAGTAAAAATGTAACCAAGTAAAAACATCAAACTTACTATACAAATAAAGCTTGGAGATGTGTCTTTTAGCACTAACACCCATGCTATCAAATAGCTGCCCCCTAGAAATTTTGGAGAGTTGCCCTAATGCATATAGGTAGCATGGTATAGAGCTAAGACCTAATGCCAGGTTTGTCTGAATCGTAAGTGTATGCACTTATCTATTATGTTGTTTAATAATATATGCTTACCAACGAAAAACATCAGCATATAAATATTATGCATCTGAGTATAAAGTGCTAAGGTAATGGCCTGTATAAATAGAAAACCTCCCAAATGTTACTTTATTTTTAAGTTCAGAAAATAAAAAAATAGCTCCAAGTTTTCCCAAAAGATGTCTTTCCAAAATAGCCAATAAATTAATTCAAACAGCCTGTCAGTGTATTGGGGGTAGGTGCTGGGAGACAGAATTCACTGTAGTTACTTGCCACTGTACAGCTGAAAAGGGAAAGCATACAGCAGACTTCCACATCAAAAAATCTCCCTCGGCAACAGTTTCCTTGGAAACGGAGACATTTCCAAGCATAACAACCGGTGGTCCCCAAGATGACTATGTTTTAGTTTCCATATTTTAAGGTAGCAGGACACACCCACAAAAGCCAAGGTTGGTGCAGAGCTCAGGAGGTCTTACAACAGCCAGGGAAGTTCCATGCACTTGTGAGAAAGAAAAAACGAATTCTCACATCAGTCAGAAAAAAGTCTGACCTATTCCTAGTCCTTTGAAAAAGCTCATTGACAACAGAAAGAAACTAATTTTGTACTGTCACATACTGTTTCGATCAAACGTGCCAACCCTGATGTTGGCTTGAATTTCTCTTTCTTTCTTTCTTTCTTTCTTTCTTTCTTTCTTTCTTTCTTTCTTTCTTTCTTTCTTTCTTTCTTTCTTGTCTTAAGAGGTTGACCTTTGTTTTTTTCCCAGCAATTACTCATTTCTTCTCCCAAAAAAATACCTCAAGGTGTAGAGCACTCGCCCATCATTCCAAATTCTCAGCATCCTATTGGGGGTGGTAATCCAATGCGCATCGGCCTTTTTTGAGTTTCTGAAGAAAGTGTCTGGAATCCAGATTTTCCCCACCATGTTGCTGTTCAATCGGAGGACTTTAATGGTGCTGTTAAATTTCAAACGTCTGTCATACCATGTTTGGGCAAAAAATATATCAATTGTATATTCCTGCGGTAAAGAAAAGGGGAAAATACAACATGTGTAATACAGTAGGGTTGTCTTGGAGAACATATTTTTTGTGTGTTTGTCATTTTTTGTTCTCATTGCCATTCTGAGCTACTTTGGCTTTAAATTGTCCCAAAGAAAGCAAAGACTTTGCTAAGGAGACTCACTCATCTCTTGTAGATGAGTTGATATTTTTAGGGGGTGGGGAAAGGGCTGATCTAAATGAATTTCGACAAAAGATCATAGCCCTGATAGCATTGTGTGCATTTGGTGCCTATAGAGCACAGTTTCTCGGGTTAGTTTTTAAAATATTTTACTTATTTATTTTTAGACAGAGGAGAAGGGAGGGAGAGAAACATCAATGTGTGGTTGCCTCTCACATGGCCCACACTGGGGACCTGGCCCACAACCCAGGCCTGTGCCCTGACTCAGAATCTAACTGGCGACCCTTTGCTTCTCAGGCCAGCACTCAGTTCACTAAGGCACACCAGCCAGGGCTCTCGGGTTATTTTGGGCTAGCAAATTTTTGGTTGCGGGGCTGTCTTGTACATTTTAAGATGCTTAGTGGAATTCCTAGTCTATACTCACTAGACGTCAGTAGCACCAACACCAACCTCACCCCCACCCCAAGTTGTGACAACTCACAAAACTTCCTCTAGACATTGCTAAATGCCTCAAGGAAAGCGATCACCTGGGTTGAGAACCGCTGCTGTAAAGTGCAAGTCCAGAATAATGAAGCAGCCCTAAACTAGAGCTGTGGACCTCAGTCACCTCATAATAAAATGAGGGCATGAAAGAACCTATCTTGTGAGGCAGTGTGAGGATAGAAAAAGAGAATACACATGAAGTGCTTTGCATCGTATCTGGCAGATAGCAAACACCAGTACAACACATAAGATGGCCTTCCTTTTTAAAAACTATTATAGTTGTCTTCTCCTGCAAACACGGGGAAATTAACCAATTAATAATAATGTTTAACACTGTACTAATCTCGATCACAAAGCATATTCTCAAAGTGCCAGAGCGCTGTGATGATACATTACTCTGTAATGGATATGCTCAAGGATCTACCACTAAGTGGCAAGGGATTGACTTGAAAAGAAGTTTGATGTGAGTGCAGACCATTAGGCCTGGCGTCAGAACAGCCGAGTTCCAATTTGACTATCCTATTTAAGTCATATGGAGTGTCACTTTATAATTTCATGTCAGTCATGCCAATAAATGAGAAAATTTTAAAAAGAAAACTTCAGCATTCTTGGAATGCGAGAGCCAAGGGTTGGGAGTCATTCACATCTCCTAGTCCAATCCACTTCATCCACCCCCAATTTACAACGAAGAACACAGACAGACGGGAAGATGGTTTATTTGCCCGAGAGCACAGAGCCTGTCAGGATTAGACCGGAATTGCATTTGCGCTGTTCTGTGTTACACCCTTGCACCTCCCGCTGCCGCATCTCATTGCAATGGAGCACAGTTCCGCAGGGGTTAGCCGTGCCCCTTGGCTCCCTGTTTAATTCCCCATTTGCCATCTGCGCCAATGAGAAGGGAACCTATCTTGTGAAATTCTTTCTCAGCTAATTAGTGATGTGCCAGTAAACAGAGTAATAATCTCTGATGTACAATTTGGCAAAACACACAAAAATTAAGTATTTTCTGGTGTACATGTTGGCCAAACACAAATAAATAAGGAAAACTAAAAATAAAGATTCGTTAAACCAGTGATTCACAGACTGTGATCCTGGGACAGTAGTTCTGGGAGCTGGTATTCCAGAAATTTAAAGCTCCGTGCTTCAATAAAGTACATATACGGCTACTTCTCCTTTTTAAATATTTACATTTTGCATCTGAATGCTAAATAGTCTGAGAATTTTCTTTTTTTTTCTTTTTTCTTAATTTTCATTTATTTTTAGAGAGGGGAAGGGAGGGAGAAAGAGAGGGAGAGAAACATCAATGTGTGGTTGCCTCTCACATGGCCCCGACTGGGGACCTGGCCTGCAACCCAGGCATGTGCCCTGACTGGGAATCAAACCTGCGACCCTCTGGTTCGAAGGCCTGCACTCAATCCACTGAGCTATACCAGCCAGGCTGAGAATTTTCATTGTAAAGAAGAAACACGTTGGCATCTGTTTAGTGGTTAAACAAGAAAACTTATTATTCACCCCAATTGGGAGCAATTAAAGTTTCTCTTATCTTTGATCCAACAGAGCGTCCTTATTGGCAGCTTGGTAAACACTATTTCAAAGTTTTAGTTGTGTTATGTTACATTATGTTACATTACATTACATTATGTTAACGTTCTACTCTATTCTATTCTGTTATAGACTCCAATCCAGTTTCTTATTTCAGATTTGGATAGAAAGGGTTATACAGTAAAAAGTTATATTTATTGTTACATCACATCAATTATTTCCTCGAGAGACAATTCTGATTTGAAGCAAATGATGCCTTCTCTAAACCATTAATATACTAAAAATTACTAGACCACTATATTTTGGACAAAGCAATAATTACCAAGCAAACAATTATTGTTGAATTTTGAGTATAACATTTTACCCAAATTAATTTTATAGGTATGATTACATTTAACTCTCATTAAGAACATCATTAAAATTATCTTCTTATTGCAAAAGAGAAAAAAGAAGGATCTGAAAGATTCTCCCTTCCCAATTTTTTATTGGCGTATTTCTTGCTATTTTCATCATACCACGTGTTAATAACAAACTATTAGCATCTTACCATATTGATGGCGTTGACTGGACCAATGCTGTTCACATACATGTCTGTGTGAATCAATGTTGGTTTCACTGCAGAGATAAGCACAGAGGTATGTACATACAGAGACGCGCAATTTTTAGTCTGTTTTTCTAGAAATACATTTATTTTTCCACTTTAGAAATGACTTATTTGCAACTAATTTGGTGCCAGTGACTAACTTGCTTCTTTTAAATAATTTGGTTTTCAAAGAAGTATCTCTGCTTAGCCTATAGATGCTATAACTAAACAGCCTTTCGAGACTATGTAAAGATGAACAGACAAGAAAAACTCCTCAGATTTTCTCTTTATCTTTTTCTCAGATATCCTAAATTTTATCATTTTTCCTTCAGGCTCTGACATTTATTTGGGCATTGCAGCCTGATGTGCCCCATATAGCAAAAAAATATCTGTGACCCAGAAAAATATGTAAAAGGAGCATAGAGTAGATAAAAAGAGCAACAAGTATAGTGAACTGTTTTATGGCCACTGTATCCACATATGCCTCTAGCCGTCACTAAATCAATCCTCCTCAGTGACTTCATGGGTTCTGTGACTCATCAGACAACACAAGGAAACCATATGGAAGCCCAGCACACACCTATTTGTCAAAGAGGCCTGACATTGAAAATAATGAAGTGTTACATCTATGAGCAAATGCACGTGCTCCATTTTCATTTCACATTTAATGAACAAAGATTCATAATGTCATTCTGGGCTTCAGTTCAACATTTGTCTCATCTTGATCATCTTCCTTGAAGGGGTCATGCCCTAACTCTCTGTGGTGGAATGAAGTTGTCACTATTCCATATCCCTACAACCTTGCTGTCACCCCAGTGAGGCACCTCTGTCCTCTAAACTTTGGGCTTGACCGTCGGACCTGCCACTAAGAATTTGTAGTTGTTTGTTATAATGGGCAATGGATATATCTCCCGTCTCATTATTTGCTTGTTAGTTTTTGATATCTCTTCATAAAGAACTTGTCGTTTTTCTTCTACAGCCTTTTTCTGGGCTATCCAGCCAAAAAATGAATTCCCAGTTCTCACGTAACACTTGAAAATTATCTTTGTTCGTTTGAACTTATCAGTGCCCCTCCTACCTTCAAACCGGAATGCTGTTTGTATATTCTTTATAGCATATAATGAAGGTATCATTTAAATGGCTATGGTTTTTGAAATGTACTGACTTTTTCCTAATGTGGTAGGCATGTTTATGAGTTTCTATCTACACCACACTACGAAAGATTTCCACATACCTCCTATATCAGGTCGAAGTTTATTGTCATATCCTTCCAGAAGGTTGTTTAAGATAACAGTGACATCACCCTCAGGAACTTTGGGTGTCAAGACCCATGTTTTGTTAGAAGCATAATCTTCATAGTCATCATCAGATTTTTGCCTAGTGAGGCTATGAAAACAAAAATATTGCTTAAGAAACACATAGACTGCATCCAAGTTAACTTTTACTCCCAAAGCACTGGCGGAAAAGGAGAAATGAAACCAGGTCACAGGAATAAAAATTAAAATGGATTACAGTGACAAGTCCTACCCGAAGATTAGTCTAGATCATTAAACCTCCCAGATGTAGGTTACAGTTTATAAAAGCGTGCTCTCCAGTTTTTCAGAATGCTCCGCCTCCCCATCTACAAGTAGACTATTTCTTACCAGTTATTTTTGCCTTTTCTATAGTTGATGTTCTTTTTGCCCAACTGCCCAGCCTCATGAAGGACCTATTGATTAACCTATTTCTGTGAAAGTGATGCTTAAACGATCAGAATGTAGTCTAAGGATTCAGGGATGATGTCTACTTCTTTTTCCTTTGAGACGTTAACTTGCTCCCACCTATTAATGAAAGTAAGAGACTGATAATTAGATTCACTCCCACAAACCGCGAGACGTGCCTCTCCCTCCTCGACTGAACTACTAAGGAGAGCTCAGTCTTGCTGCCTTTGCTTCCCCCGGGCTGTGTGTATGTGTATTTTTCCTCTCCTGCACTGAAGCAAGGGCGGTTCATTTATCTTTGATTGTTAAGAACCTGGTACTATGAAGAAAAATGTAGCTGCAGACTTTAAACCACTCTTTACTACAGCAAGAGCTCCTAAACTAGAAACTCATACTATTGCTTAATGTATTACAATCATAGAAATGAAATTATGTATTTTGAGTGATCAGAATGCCACAAAATATGTTGTGATTCAGTTTTCCATGCTCAAACATATCAGAAAATTCCCATGGTTGGGCCGGAAGCTAAGGCTGACTTTGGAAAGACAGTAGAA
Organism: Carollia perspicillata; assembly: GCA_004027735.1. Taxonomy (NCBI): domain Eukaryota; kingdom Metazoa; phylum Chordata; class Mammalia; order Chiroptera; family Phyllostomidae; genus Carollia; species Carollia perspicillata. Next base: position 11,966 of record PVKM010007750.1, on the reverse strand, counting down.
TTACTGTAGCTTGTCTTTCCCCTGCCACGAGTTCCATTCCCCGTCTCCCACCTCCCCCGCAACACACAAGACAATTGTATTTTCCATATCCAGAGGTAAGGCAAAACCTTACAAAAGCTGCCATTTTCATTTTTATCAGCACTCAGTGCATATTGATTACTTCTGTGGTTTGTGGTGAAAAACATAACAAATGTAAAATATAAAATGTCCCACCTCGTCTTCACTTTATTTTCCTAAGTACATGGTATAGACTGGATCTTGTCAGAAATCAAATCACTGCCACATTACCCTAATTGAATATGTGTGTGTGTGTGTATATATATATATATATATATTTTAATGAGCATTATATATATATATAATGCTCATTAAAAATATATGTTTTTCTCAAACCATATGTATCACCTTCAATTATACTCAGTCATATATATATATATATATATATATATATATATATATATATATATATGGCTGTGTTTTATATATGAAGCTTGGAGACAGATAAATAGATAGATAGATAGATGATAAAATGGTAAAAGAAAGCTAATAAGTGATTAATCTGGCCTGAGAGTGAGTGAGGGAGATGACCTTTTAAGAGAAATCACTGGCATGAATCAATTTAGTAAGCGAGTAATCTCTTTTTATATTCCTTTATAAAAAAGAACCATGTAAATCGAGCCATGCATCTGCATGACACCCAGCAGAGGCAGTGGTTGACCTCCTGCACTGTAGTAGCAGGGAGCTCTACCCTAGCGAACATAGCTATGGAGGGCACCAGGCATGGGCGGGGTGTGGAGAGGAGGGGGGCCTGACCAGTGTCATGCAGCAGAGACCGGTTCTCTGCAGGGATAATCCCTCTCCACCCCCAGTCCCTCCTTTCTTTAGAGCCCTGTGAACCCTGCCTAATAAAACCCTAATCCTGTGACCCAAATCTTACTACTTTAAGAAGAAAACAAATCTCTCTGAGATATTTCTAAATCCTTCCAGTAAATCATTGAGGAAAAAAAAACATGTTCGGCCCATTAGATGTCATCGTAATGGAATTTTACTACTGTTTAATTTGGTCACACAAAAGGGCCATTGCAGAAAAAAATGATCTGCCTTGCTTCCCCTTTCTTCCTGCATGTCTGTCTCTCTCACTTCTCTCTGGCTCTCTCTATCAGACACATAAACCCTATTAAAGTTTCTTCAAGGGAAGGTGATATGTATTATTCAGTTGTTTGGTTTGCTTGCTTAAAACACTGCCTCATACTAAGAAATAAATGGTCCACGCCTCATGGTGCTGCATTACTGACATTGCTCTTACATGGTGAACAGGAAGGAAAAATTGTTCAAATGAAATGATGAGAAATACTTGCTTACAAGAAATGTCACTTTCCAATTGCACCAACAATTCTCTTAAGCTCATCCCCTGTTGGATGCCAGAAGAATAATCATACTGATTTCACTTAAAAGCGTCAGCGATGAATTTCTTTTCATACTTTAAGATGCCTATTTAGCCATAGAGAGGTTAAACAGAGTAGAGAAATTAAGGGCATCTATTTAGGAGTTAGGAATTACCAGGTCTGTGGGCTGGCTTCTTGTCCCTGTCATTATCTTATGACCTTGAGCCAATTATTTAACCTGGCTAAATATCAACATTCTCTTTTTAAAATAACGTTAACACTGGTATTCATATCACACTTTTGCGTACGATCAAGAGAATACTCACTAAATGCTTAGCATAGTGCCTGACACATAGTTTTGAAAAGAGTTTTATTACAGTTATTACTATAAAGAGCCCACCGCGGTTGATAACAACAGCTCCAACTGTGTAACTAAGCCTGATTCTACAGATGCTGCTTCCAGGCTTTTGTCTAGTACAGGCTACGAAGGACTCAAAACAGATGTTTTCCAGGAAGAAAAATAACGAGCCCCTGCAAACGAAGTTTTTATTCTCTAGAGCTTTTCCAGCTGATGTCTAAATTAATAGGGCTGATGCATAATCTGGGCTTGTGCCCAGATCTGTCTTAAAAAAAGGAAAAGGAGCCTCTCTCATTCAATGTTGGCTGTTTTTAGCCTCTGTGATTCTTTGGAGTTAAGAACGTCGACATTTCTAGGTGAACAGTCAAGGGGTGAAGAACTCTGACCATTCTATACAATTGTGAGCTCCATGAGAACACCAGGATAGAAAGAAATTGATAAAGACTCAAGAAAATTGACTTAACAGTTGAATGGGCTTAGAGCAAACACAAATTTAAACTTCTAGCTAACGGCACCTATTTAAATAAATAGACTTTCGAAGTGATTACTCTTTCTTGGGTCCTTCAGTTTAAAAAATAATCTTTTTTAAATACTTTTTTATTGTAGTTCAAGTACAGTTGTCTCCATTACCCCCCAACCTTATAAGAGGAAAGAACTACAATTGATTTACTCTTAATTAACTTATCATAATGGAACCATTTTTTTTTTTACAGTCTGAGTAATAATTTCTGGAAGGTAGCGCTGGAAAATGTTCTAAAGCTTTCATTTTTGAAAGCTTAAAAAATTGTTAGAAAGCCATCTGACCAAGAGCTTTGGGCAGCAAAAGGAGCATCTCTGGGAAATTGCTAGAAATGCAAAATGCAGAACCTTGGACCACACCGGGGCTTCTAAATCAGATTCTTTATTTTAATAAAATCTTCAAGTGATTCATATACATATTAAAATTTGAGAATCTCAGTCGTAGAATGTTTAAATCAGTGGTTCTTACTCTGGGGGGTGTGTGTGTGTGCACGCGCGCGCACTGGGGTGAGCACTGTTAAAAATACAGATTCCTAGGTTCCTAGTTTAGATCTGACTCAGAATCACCATATTGTAAGTTAGGTTATTAATTTTAATTTTCATCTTTACAGTTTTATTCATGATTTAAATTTATGCATGAATACAAACATATGATGAATTTGTGTTTTCAATCAGAAACAAAAATAACATTTAGGAGAAATACTCATAAGTGGCTTAGAAAAACAAAACAAATACTGGAGAGACAGAGCTTAATGAGAGATTGCTCTCATTAATATAGGAGATTCTAAATATGTGAATTTGGTTTATATTCTAGATATTTGGCACTGTGAAGATTAATCATGCAGTTATGGAATTATAAATTTTAATCCAGGTATTTCTGATTCCCATAGATGCAGTAAAGCCTGGGGTGTACAATAGCAAATGTTTGGATGAGCTATAAAGCATTGCATTCAGATATCTTCAAATCCATTGTTTGGCTTCATAAAGACAGCATATATAAAATATATATTATATATATTCTCTGACATAGGTGGGTAAATAAGCAAATAAATAAAAACTCATTTATTTTTAAAAAAATTTTATTGTAGTTTTTCCATTACCATTAAGTCTCCTTATACCCCCTCCCTCCCCACCACAACCAGCCCCTGTGTCCATGTCCATGAGTCCTTTTCCATTTCGTTCAATATGGCCGGAACTGGAAAACTCACTTACTTTAACATTTGAAATATTTTTCAATGATTAGTATTCGATTCCTTCGAACCATTCATTGTATTAATACTTTTTTATTGGTACACGTTTGGGTTTACTTTTATTTCACAGGTGCAATGAGTCACATGTGGAGTGTTTTAGGTTATGAAAATAAATCTCCTGAGACACATATGCCAGCAAAATAAAACCTTTTGAAGCTGTTCTATTAACAATTCCAGTGCGTGGGTCTTGCCGCTCTGTCTATTTTACCTGTCCTGTTGTCCCTACCGTAGAGCGTAAAACCTGTTCCTTCCTTGTGCTGCACTCACAGGGATCCCCTGCGACACTAAATTCTCATCAGGCTGCAAAGTCCAGTGGGGAACCTCACAGTCCTGAAGCATCCGTAAGGGAAGAATGTGCTGTTTCTTACATCATGGTGTTCCCTGAGTGTCTGCCGAGTTTCAGAAAGCTGGCCGAGTTCCCGTACCTTTGCCTGCATTGTTCTTTCCGCTGATGATCTTTCCTTCTCACCAGCTTCCAAAACAATACTCGGCATGGCTTATTCCTTCTTGCCTTTCAGTTTTCAACATAAACATCTTCTCATGGAGGCCCTCCCTTACCACTTCTCTACCTTAGTCCCTCACCCCGCTTTTATATACCCTATTCTGTCCTTTATGTGCTTCTTAGCATTTGTCGTGATGTGTATTTAGTGGTTGGCTTGTTGTCTGTCTCCATTACTAGACAGTAAGTTCCATGAAGACATGCTTCATTCAGATTTGTGGAAAGAATTTTTTTTTTTTGCTAACTAGTTTTCCTAAGCTAAATAAACCAATAGCAACTACTGTTAAATATTCATTGTGTTCTAAGAATAACTTTAAGGACTTCATATACATTCCCCCACTTAATTCTTAAACTACTGTAATTCCTATAATTATCCCCTGTTTACTTGCCCGTGTCAGAGAAATATATATATATATTCTATCTCGATGGTGCCAAATGCCAATGGATTTGAGGGAAAACAGTGCTGTTTACCAATAGTCACTTTCGGTTGCCAAACCAAAGTGTCAGACCGTTATGTCGCAAGCTCCGGAAACAGGAATTGGGGCCAGAGAATCTGCCACTGTACATTCATCAAAAAAACAGGATCAACCAAAATGAATGGTTGCTCAAACTCATTTTTCCCTTAGGACAACAAATTAGTTTATGCCTGAGCTCAATAAAAGTATGGCACCTTCAGCACAAAGTTAATAACATTCAAATTTCATAAGCTTGCCATTGCAGATACCAGTGATTTGATTTCCCCCCACTGAGGAATAAAGCAAAGCTCACAATTTAACCTAACGGATGTGATAAGCTGCCTCACTTAAACAATTCTAGGCTCGGAAAGCAATGCACGCTGCAGGGGCACGGCATGAGCGTAAGCTAGGCCATTTCATGGGGTTCCACCGGTGACTGCGAAGGGCGGACTTCAGTAAAAGTGTAGGAGCAGCTATGTAAGGTGACTACATATCCCCAAAGGTTATCAGGACTTGGAACCTGATCATGGCAGGGGAGACTCTGTATTGTCTGGAGGAGAGGGACCTCTTGAGAGACCTCGTGCTGGTGCTCAGTGACTAGGAACATCAGACCGCAGAAGCTGTTGGGACGGGTGCTCTATGCACAGGTGTGTAGCGACGATTGTGTATATGCAGATACAGTGGAGTTAGGGCAGGGAAGTGAACTCCTGAGTGTCGATTCTGACAGTGAATTGTCCTCCTTGTAATGACTTCCTTAGCTCATACCCAGTTCATTTTTTAAAAAATATTAGGATAGCAGCTGTTGGCAAGTGTGTTTATTTGACTTGGTCCATCGTTATCAGAACTACATATTCCATTGTGTACAATGCAGACTGTTTATTTTATTAGATCACCAGTGACCCATATTAAATAAATGTATGGGGTTTTATTAGCCAAGATGAATTTTATTGCAAGAATCCGAACATTCAAACTAAATGAGGAGGCACCGGCATATATGATTATAAAGCCTAAATCTCATTTTGTGTATCATTAGCCTGAATACTTTGAAATCAATATCTAGGGCCACAGAATAGGACTCTATTAATTATTTTAGTCTAGTTTTAAGCCCTGCCTGGTATAGCTCAGTGGATTAAGCATGGGTCTGTGAACCAAAGGGTTGCCCGTTCAATTCCCAGTCAGGGCACATGCCTGATTTACCGGCCAGGTCCCCACTTGGGGGCATGTGGGGGGCAACTATACATTGATGTTTTTCTCCCTCTCTCCTTCTCTTTCCTGCTCTCTAAAAATATATATAAATACAATCTTTTTAGAAAATAAAAAATAATTTTATCTTCCACCACTAGTATCAAAGATAGAATTGGCTTCCCCAAAAGCATGTGGGCTCCACAAATACCAAATTAGAATTGGGATAATTAAGAAGGTGAGGAGGGGAGATGTTGAGAAGGCAATTACAAGGTTCACTGGGGTCCAGGACTCTAATAAGAAAAAACCGTCACAGTCAGGTCACCTTCTGGGTTTGTCTCCAAAGTCCATTTTCTGTGGGTTATTTTGCTGTTGGTAGTTTGTTCTAACCCTTCTTAAATAAAAGTGGGAGAAGGTGGAGCAACTAGGACTCCTCACTGCTGAGGGACAACATTTTGGCATCGTCTGCTAATGATGAGCACTGGGGTATCCTATCGTGGGGAAAGGCCATCCCGAGATTTATTCCAAAACGAAGTATGTGCATAGGTCCTCTCAAAGACGTGCCCAGGAGTGGTCGTTACTGCATTATTGGCAACAGAAATGAATGGGAACTAAATCAACAGAAGAATGGTTAAATGCAATGTGGTACGTGCACATGCTGAAATATCGTATGACAATACAGATTAGTGAACTCCTAATGCTAATTGCAGCAAAATGAATCTGAAAACTAAACATTGGAGAATGATACCGCACATTACATGCATAAACACACACACTCTGTGTTTCTCTTTTTGTAAAATGTAGTATCAGGCAAAAATCAGCCCTAGAGCTCAAAGTCAGAATGATGATGACTTTGAGAGCAGAGCAAGGGGCAAGGCGTTGAGCTGCACATGGATGTTCGCCAGGGTGTTGGTGATACCGTATTGTCAGACATGGCTGATGGTTTTTATTTCAATTTGCGATGATTCATTGATCCATATTTGTGTCTTATGTACTTGCTATACATTTTACCTCATAGTAATAGCAACAAACGTGTCTTAAAAATTAGGTTTAGGCGTGAGCATTCAAAGTAGAATGTTATTAGGTCCCTAAGGGCAAGAAGTATTTTGGTTTTCAACAATAGTGTTTTCCAAACCTTTGCAAGTGCCTGGCACTTGATAAGACATCAAATGAATGCTTTTCAAAGTATGAAATGAATCAATGAGAGTATGAGTTATTTTTAAAGACTCAATGTTTGTAAAAATTAATGTGGCAAAACTTACTCTTTACAAATATGCATATGAATTGTAGCTAATATTAAAATGAGCTATCTATATAAGCATGCCAAAGGATGATTGCCACCATTATTTATGTCCTATTAAGATCACCCTATGTTAGTGTTCCCCAAAGCTGAGCACACCTACCCCTGGTTCCCAAGTCAGTGGTAAGTGCCACATAGGCTTGGCATTTAAGAAATTGGAAAACAAGTAATTAGAAATTTTTTTCCTTTTAAATTTTTTTCAGCACATCCAATTATATCAAGGACAGAGTCTCATTTTTTTTGTAATTTGGCTTGAACCACACTTTCCAACCAGCCAACCTAATTTCCAAGGAGAGCAACATTATGCTCAAAACTTCTGGTAGAAAACAATATATAATTCCAACATGATAACATCATTCTTGTGTCATTATACTTACTTTGTAGTTGTCTTCTGTCATGAAAAGTGAAACTGATTGCACAGGTTTTATTATTTTCATTAAGTATATTAAATCAAACAATTGTATTTTAAAAAATACTGGCTTTATGATAACAATTAAGTAAAAAAAATAGCCAGATGTCTCTCAGACATGGCAAAAACTGTGAAGGTGGACAGATTTGGGAAACAGATCCTTATAGATTTAGATTCCTTGATTCTCTGGTTCATCAGCCTGTATTGCAGACGCTTTTGCACAAGGCACAGTTGCAGACGGAAAGAAGTGCAAACTGCGATGTTGATGTCAAAACACCTCTCCTCTATTTGAGGAGACAAACATCCGAACAGGTAGAAAGATGCAACATTCAAATAACAAAACAAGGCAATACTAGAAAAACATTGTCGCGTGGTTGAATATGACTAACCTCTGTCTACCAGCATCTCCACCTTGATACGGAGGTTGTCTCTGGAAGTGTGCCTCTGTATTCACTTCCAAATTTCAATTTCTGAGATAAGAATATTTTTCTCTAGAACATAAAACATTTGGGGGAACTAATAAAACTTTTAGTTTTATTCCCCCAAATAGAAGGTAAATAGAAGGTAATACATATAAGCATGCAAAATAGTTCACTTATGTATAAGGAGGCCATAGATGGATCTAAGGATCTCTGTGTACTTTCTCATGGCCCATGAACAAAAGGCAAAATTATCCCAGATTTAGGATAGTTTCCAAGTCACTGAGAGGCAAAAAATGAACATGAAGGTCAATTTTATTGCATGAACTATCTATGTATCTTCAGATATATATTCAAGTCTATCAAATTGAAATATACTATTGGTGGGAGTGCAGACTGGTACAGCCACTGTGGAAAACAGTATGGAATTTTCTAAGAAAACTAAAAATGGACGTGCCTTTTGACCCGGCAATTCCACTGCTAGGTTTATACCCTAAGAACCCAGAAACACCAATCCAAAAGAACCTATGTACCCCAATGTTCATAGCAGAACAATTTACAATAGCCAAGTGCTGGAAGCAACCTAGGTGCCCATCAGTAAATGAATGGATCAAAAAACTATAGTACATTTACACAATGGAATTCTATGTGGCAGAAAGAAAGAAGGAGCTCCTACCCTATGCAACAGCATGGATGGAACTGGAAAGCATTATGCTAAGTGAAATAAGCCAGGTGGTGAAAGACAAATACCATGTGATCTCACCTTTAACAGGAACCTAAGCAACAAAACAAACAAGCAAGCAAAATATAACCAAAGACAGTGAAATAGAAAACAGGCTGACAGTAACCAGGGGGGAGACGGGAGGGAATTTCAGGGGAAAAAGGGAGGGGATTATAGGAACAAGTATAAAGGACACATGGACAAAAACTAACTGGGGTGGAAATGGGAGGGAGGTGGGGAGCACTGTGGGGGGCAGCTGGGACGGGAGTAAAAGACAGAAAACTGTACTTGAACAACAACTAAAATAAAAAATAATATTAAAAAAGAAATATATTAAAATTTATTGGAAATGAGTATTATGTTAGGTATAGGCTTAATCTTAAACAAAATTGCAAAACTTTTCTCTATTTTTTATTCCCATTCACAATGTATGAAAGTTCTGGTTGCTCCACATCCTTACCAACACTTGGTCTTGCCAATATTATTTTAACTTTGCTCATTCTGAAAGGCATATAGTGGTATCATATTATACTTTTAATTTGCATTTACCTAATGGCTAATCATGTTGAACATCTTTTAATGTGCTTATTAGCACCTCAGTAACTTACACATCTAAAGGCACTATGCTGAGTCAACTATATGATTCCACTTATATGACATTCTTTTTTTAATTTAAATTATTTTATTATTGTTCAGTTACAGCTGTCTGTATTTTCTCCCCACCCCTCCCCACTTATATCCCATTCTTAAAAACCTACAGTGATGGGTGATTCACCAGCTGTTGTCAGAATCAAGGGTGGGAGAGGGTATGACTATACATGGGTGGCAGGAGGGAACTATTCTGGGGCGAGGTAAGACTGTTCGGTATCTTGACTTGGGATGGTGAATTACAAGAATCTCCATGTGCATTAAAATTCACACAACTGTACACCAATAAAGGTCAACCTTTCTCTATGTGAACTTAAAAATAAAACAAAACAAAAAAAACCCAAAGCTATTACGTTGTAAAGTAAATCACTGAATTTGAAAATATTCTTTGACATGAGATTCTTGTGAAATTTTCTCCTACTAAAGTATGAGGTAATTGACTCTAAAAATTGTTAAATCTCCTGGTAAGAGAGAAAATAGTATTGTGGTTTCCTTTCAATTTGGTAAGTAGGTTTTTGTATGTTTTTCAGGCTTTAGATGGGATATTACCCTCCCTGGTTCTGCTATACACAGATTAAGTTCAACAGCTATTTATGAATCAGAGATAAGCATACTTTTGTTAATTCTATGAGAATCTAGAATTACATTCTAGATCTAATTAAAAATGAGTCTCCCAAATAATTACTCTCAAATCATATTGATTAATTTGGAATTTTGGAACCTTCTGTCATTTCTTCAATGCAAAGTATTAATCTTTATAAAAATGTACCTGCTGAAATGTGTTAGTTAAGTAGAGTGCAATAATTCATAACAATGCCATAAAATAATTAGTGTGCTTTAAAACATTGACATAATAGCAGAATCAATAACTAATCCATGATCCTGATAAGTTTTGTAACACAATGAGTGTGTGTATATATATATATACTATGCGTATGTGTATTATATATATACTCTACAAAACCATATATACATAGCATTATGTATAACTCTAAAGAAGCTAAAAGTCATCTGTTAAGTTAATCACCAAGCAATTGAATATAGGTAGGTAAATTGCAACTCTAACCATTTCCCAAATCATGGAGGCACATTCTTCCTTAAAAAGAACACTGACAGTATGTTATATGAAGTCTTTCTCCTGATCCAAACTTCTCACTGGAACAGTGTTCACTGGCTGCAAGGTCATGCAGCCTTCTGCCTCCCAACCCCTGTATGCTGGTTTCTTCATTCCTAATCACTGTCTTGGAGCCATCTGGGCCCTTTCCTGGTTCCCTGACCAAACCAGGTTCTTACCCCTTTCAGGGTCCTTGCACCTGTGTTACCAATGCTGAGACACTCTCCCCTTCAATCTTCTCGGGGCTGAATTTCTCCACCCCCTTCTTGTCTCAGATTGTTTATTCATCACTCGGGAGTCTCTCCTGACCATCTATCTGAAGCAAAGATTTTCTTCATTTTCTCCATGACTCCACACCCGTTTAGTTATTGCTTCAACATGTATCATATGTAGAAGTTTCTGATTTGTTTACCTTCGGCCTGCCTCCACACTTCTCTAGGGGGATTCAGAAGATGTCTGTTTTTCTCACTGCTTCACCTCCAGTACAATGCAAACCAAGTATTGGGAATTCAATAAATATTCATGGCAGGAAGGCCAGAGGCATGAAGAAACAAATTTGTCCACCTTGCGCTTATTTTTATTTACATTTAGTGTAGCAATTTAGAGCTCAACACGAGTCAAATGCTATCTCCTCTTAGTCTATTTCAAGGGGAAAAGAACAACATCATGTAAATTTCTGGGTTAAAAAAAAAGGTTGAATGTAAAATGTGTATCTCGTTATACGACTTACTTAAATCAGAGGCAATGAGTGAAACAAATCAATACAAAGGTGGAAAATGTTGATAAGTAAAAGTATGGTTACAATATATATTATATTACTATAATACAGTGTTATGTTTTTTTAAGAAAAACATGTCTTTAATCTAGAGTATGAGTTCCAGGGGAACGAGGACTGTGGTTGCCCTGTTCCATGCTGTAGCTTCAGGATCTGGTAGAGTGCCAGGGACATAGTGGATAGAGATTAAACAACATGTGATTCACAAAATAAACAGGAATGAAGCAGGCCACTATTCAGATCGCCTAAATCAGAGTGCATAACCCCTGTCTCCAATCTTCTGCTTTATGTGCCTGTGCATTTTTATGATCGATTTCATCAATACTTAAGCATCTATTAAGAACTGGCTTGGGAGATTACTTTGAGTCTGAAGTCAAGGAGAATGGAATTTGAAGGAGGGCATCTCTCCCTCCCGATGCGAGTCTCTGCAGAGTTTCTTCTGATGCTTGTTCATCAGAGAAAGGGGCCTGTCAAATGCATATGGCAGCTGCAGGTCTCCAAGAAGGAGCTTCCCGTCATGGGCTCTGGAAATTGTCAATGGCCTGTTGACCACAAGGGCACCTGGAAGATCACAGTCACTGTGACATTTCATCACAGTGACTGTTTCGAGCAGTATCTGAGTGCCAGCATGTCCTTGGTGTTATAACACTGAGTTTGATTTTATTTGCTGTTTATGTTATTATGTAAAAGAGTTTGGGCGAAGTGATAGGTGATGTCACTGGGAAATAATCTATTCAGAGTCACTGTTCTTATTGAATATTTTCGTGCTTTCAAAAATATTAGCTTAGTCAAACTTATTCACTGTGATCTTTCCTTTTAACCACACGTAGAAGCAATGTATAATAAAAATATTTACAGATCTTAAAACAGCTGTCAAGTGAACACTCTGTGTAAAAGACTTAAAAGAAAATGGAAGAAGGGTAAAAAGCCCT